>MU274913.1:779596-800667 GCA_022160335.1 Irpex rosettiformis | reverse complement strand
ATCTCACTAACTTATACTACAGTAACAAGTACATTACTATACCTATCATTAGACACTGTTTCCATGGTAATCAAATCAAAATGACATAAGATATGAGCTGGATGGCATTGGATGACATTGGATGACGTTCCAATAGCTCAAACATTATTTTAATCAACTATATTTATTAAAAAGCTCAATAAATATATTTTCTAATAACTATATATACTTGGTTGACTTTCTTACAGATAGCATACTAGTAAGCATGGTCACTTAAATCACTATGTAATTATTTGGGCGCTTATTTTCATTTTTGAGCAGATTAGGAAGCTGCTGACTAATATAGTTTAGTCATTATGTCAAAAACATATTATATGTCATTATGACGGGAATAATCCCAGGATTCTGAATCTGCAAGCAGAATTCTCATAGCTGCTCTTGTTAGTGGGTTATAAGCAAAACAATGAAAAAAGTGTCTGGAAAAAATTTAAAAAAGCTATTTATCAGCTAATTGGATAGTGTAAGCAGTATTATGCACCACATGGGTGTGAATGCCACAATGTGGTGCAAACTCCCAGATGGTGCATAATACTGCTGACACAATACTTGATTTTATAGCTTTTTTGGCACTTTTTGTATTAAAATAGCTAAAAATATCGTTTTTCAATGTTTTTAAGTACTTAGTACACATTATTGAGCTTGAATCAGATGTAAGTAAGGTTTCTTATTGTAGTAAGTAAATTTTCCTACTAGGATAAATCAGATAATAGATGCTAAGTTATTGAAATCAAAATATTTCGACTATTTATCTAATTTTACTTTTCTGTAATTAATCAGTCTTCTAGATATCAAGTAGTGTTACCTACTAGAGTAAATAGGTAGATGGATGCTTATTACTGTTTTTGGATATCTGATCAAAATAATAACTAATGTGTATAGCATACTATATTAGAACTATATAATATACTATTAAAATTAAAATAATTCTATGATTTAAAATTCTCAGATCAAATCTGAGTATTACTATACTTCATCATGTAAAGTAGATGATTATATATTATATCTGCTTGTGATGACTAGACAGAATGTTTTATTTTTTCTCTTTCTCTTTCTCTTTAATTTTTATAGTTTCACAGAATCTATTTCATTTGCTAACTCATTAGTGCTATAATCTCATTATCATTAATTTGCTTGTCTGCTACAAATACTTCTATTATTTGCTATATTCTCATCTGCTTTATATAATTACAATTCCTGAGTGAAATGAAAAAAAAGAATTGTTTCAGTAAAATACAGTATATTTTCTCAATAATCTCAGAAATCGTATTTTGCCGCTTGCCGGCCTGCTTTCCACAAGTTGACTTATTTAGAGCCACTAAGCCTGGGAAGGACTTAAGGTCTACCTGAAGTAGCCAGTTGCGTCGTTGAGCCTGCTAGCCCACCTTATTCACCATTTCGGACTCTGTAAAGTGTTTCATAAGCATACGGAATCGGCTCAGAAGAGTGGGATTCGTGCTTCATTGTATAAAGTTTATTTGAGAATTAACCAAACCTCTAAGGTAGTACGCTTTGTTGCCGAACCCGCCTCGGAAGTCAGTAAGCCAGGAGTGCCGAACCTCTTCCACATACTTCAGAAGTCAGTAAGCCAGGAGCGCCGAACCTCTTCTATGTCCGTCCACGTTTCAGGACCCTTCTATTGTTTCTACTGTTTCGTGTGTTCCCGTTCCGTTTCTGTGATTCGAGATTTGTGTGACTCGGTTTCTTTCCTCTTTGTCTTAGTTTCCAGACTTAGCTTGTTTATTTTTCCTGTTTTTATTCTTTTTCTTTTTCTTCCTTTTTACCTTTCTCTCTCCTTTTTCTCTATCTCCTTTTTCTTATCTTTTCTCTCTATTCATTGTGTCACGTGAAAGGTAGCGCTTTAAATATTCCCAACGAACACTGAGATAGCTTGACGAACGATAAGTCCAGTGAACCTCAGAACTATCTATTGAAGCATCCACCCTCCACATCCTACTAACCAATCTTTTCAAGAGTATAGGAGATCGTTCCCGTACTCTTATTTCAGTCTTTGATAGCTAGTTAAGCGACAGCGCTAATGAATTGTTCATAATGAGTGTCAATGATTCAATATATCCTTGCTAGAGTCATATATTCTTGTCTACTAGGGGCTGAAATAGCTGTAAGAGAGTAGTATAAACATATATTAGGCATTTATGATAGTTAGTTCAGTCAAATATGTAATATATATGCATTAAGTCACATATAATATCTGAAATAATGACTGATTGAGAGTTTGAGCATTATTAGACAAAATAAAGTTGTACAATAAGAATATACTATATGAGAAAATATATTTTGATTTTTTAATGAAGTCTGCAATCATGAATTTTTTATGAGTGCTTATTAATCAAGCTAAAGATATAATATAGTAGGCCTTATTTTCAATGTAGATTAATCTAATAGTATGGTAAACAGTGTGGGAATTTTTTCCGATTTTTTTCCGATTTTTTTGAAGGCCATAATGTGCCAAAATAAAAAGTGGCACAAGTGAGAATTGATCATGTGACTTTTTTTCTGTGACACTATACTGATTATGCCATTTTTGGAACGAGCGCTGACATGCCAGCGCTCTCTTCAAAAATCGGCTAATTTGGCCTGACTCATGCAATAAACATCATGTGATTGGAATCTGAGATGAATGTCATGTGATTGATGACTATTAGGTGAATGAAATGGCTTGAATATGACTAAGTGAGGATCATTAGAGATGTTATAGAGGTAAGTAAAAATACTTACCTTGGTAAGTAAAGTTACTTATCAGAGTAAGTAAGATAACAAATTTGGACTTAATAGGGGTTGAAAAATGCGAACTTCTCAGTAACTATGAGTGGTTAGTAGGGATCATTAGAGATGTTATAGGAGTAAGTAGGAGTACTTACCTTGGTAAGTAAAGTTACTTACTAGAGTAAGTAAGATAACAAATGTGAACTTATTAGAGGTCAAAAAATGTCAACTTTTCAGTAGCTTTAGATACATAGTGAGAGTCATTAGAGATGATATAGAGGTAAGTAAAAGTGCTTACTAGAGTAAGTAAAGTTACTTACTAGAATAAGTAAGATAACAAATCTAGTCTTACTAGAGATCAAAAAATACTAACTTTTAGTGATCTTGAATGCTTAGTAAGAATTACTAGAGATGTTATAGAGGTAAGTAGAGATACTTATTAGGGTAAGTAAAGTTACTTACTAGAGTAAGTAAGGTAACAAATTTGAACTTATTGGAAGTTAAAAAAATCAACTTTTCAGTGACTTTAAGTACTTAGTGAGAGTCATTAGAGATATTATAGAAGTAAGTAGAGATACTTATTAAAGTAAGTAAAGTTACTTATCAGAGTAAGTAAGATAATAAATTTGAACTTGTTAGAGGTTGAAAAATATCAACTTTTTAGTAATCATGAGTGCTTAGTAGAGATCATTGAAGATGTTATAGGAGTAAGTAGAAGTTCTTATTAAGGTAAGTAAAGTTACTTACTAGAGTAAGTAAGATAACAAATCTGAGCTTATTAGAAGTCAAAAAATATGAACTTTTCAGTTACTCTAAGTACTTAGTGAAAGTCATTAGAGATGTTATGAAGGTAAGTAAAGATGCTTAAGTCGGCCCTGCTAATACAAGTTCTAAGTATGAGTGCTTAATTTGAGTTTTTATAATACTTAGCTTACTAATAATTAATTCTACTTACTCATTATGTTAAAAATATATATTATCTTATTTTGATTAGAAAATTCTAAAATCTTGAATTTATTGATAAAATTTTAATAACTACTCTTCTCATCAAGCTAAATAATGATTTTTAAATATTTCTTACAGATTCTTGTGACTAAAATATACTAATATATTATTCAAATTTTATTCAGATTTATAAACACTCAGGAATCATATCTGCTGCTTGTCGGCCCTGCTAACACAAGTCAAAGAGTAAGTCTTCTTGTTATTAGCAGAAAGAGCCATGATTTGTGTATAGTTTTTCAATACTTCAACTTCATCAGACATGAAAGCATGAGACTTAAGTTCAATGTCACATAATTCCTTAAGAGAAACTAAATTCTTCTTCTGATCCATCTTGACATTAAAATATCTATACAGAGTCCATAGTATGAGGTAGACATTTAAAAAGAATAAATAAAAACTTACTTTTTCTCAAAACCCAGCTAAATGGCCTGCTTTTGTAAAGTCTTTCCAATATCTGTAGCTCTTTGGAGTCTTTCATGAAGGGCCTACACTCAAAGGTAGCCATCACAAATTTCCTAAGACAACACTGAGCTTTTGCTCTGCAGAAAATGCATAAACAAATCCTAGACATAGTGTGTAAAATTTTCACATGATGCTTGATCCTCATTCTAAATTTAGAAATGTCAGCTGCATCACAATGTAAGAATTATTGAAACATACAAGAAGCTTCCACAACTTCACAAATCTACTCTTACAATTGTCGCAATCATTGTGCTCTATATTTCTCCTCCTTTGAACAAGGTCATGAAGACAGTACTGCCTGAAGTATGTCATCCTTGTCATAAGTAGAATGTTTTTTCTAGATTCAGCTGAGCTAGCCTTGTATAGTGGTCATTCCTTACAGAGTTGTCTGATAGCCTATTTCAGATGGTTACCAGAGTTGTACTTCTTTCAACATTGAGGATTGGAGAGTTTTATAGAAGAAGAGAAACACAGGGAGAGAGCAAAGTACCTCCTCATCTAGTTGATAGTCTTTAGAGAGATCTCAACATACATAGTTCACAAATGCTGGGGCCAAATCCATGTCATCGAGGGAAAGTTCCTTAGTGAGTGGACCATCTGAGTCGCTCAAGGTAAGTGTGTCAATTTTGAAGTATAGTCTTCATATCTGAGCATGTGTTCTTTTTGCTAGTGACATCCAGCAGGGAAAACCTCCCATACTACTTTAAGATAAAGTAGAACTTATGATGTTACTTCTTAGATTATATAGAAGCCAAGAATGCACTAGGTTGCCTCGCCAGCAGAAAGGTAATATGCATCTCAAAAGTCTTGAATCTCATCAATAGAAGCATCACCAGATTGCAATGTGATCTGATATTGTGTACAATCAGGATTTTTATATTAAATAAGAAAGAAAAAATAGTTTTATTTAAAAGACTATACATACTCTTATGAATATACTTAAATAAATATTAAAAAAGATGAGCAGAGTTAGCAGTTCCGAAGTTAATATGACTTAGATCGTTGCCTGAATCATTTTCATGTAGAAAATCTCGACACTGGCATGGAGAAACAGTAGATTGTCTAACTCTGTGTCAGGTATGTCAAGGTCACTATGCCTACAATATAGACCATCTAACTCTGTGTCAGACTGATTTTATTGTCAGGATTAATTGAGGTCTTAATGTACAACCTCTCCTGTGACCAGCTCTCCAGTCCAGTTATGACAAGATTGCAGGTCATCACATCACTTCAACACCAATTTACCTCAATAAGCGCTCCATAAATGACTTACTCTAGATTGCAGACATGTTTGAGCACTACAAAGGTGTCCACCTATTCACAAACACTACCTGGGGGCTACATGACACTGATCTGTACATTTTCTGCGATGCTTCTTTTTTTTTTAAAAAAAAAATCTTTAATGAATTTTAACATCTGTCGTGCACATAACACATGTAGGACTCTAAACTAGGTAACTGTGATCTCGTTGGAGCTGATAGCACCTCTCACGCTGTGCGAGGCGTCGTTGCTTGGTGGTAACATATGACTAAATAGTGGGCTGACATGAAATCATACGTCGAGCACACACCTCAGAGCCTGCCAGTGGGTTCTTGAAGAGTAATCAGGTACCACTGACACTTGCTGTCATACACTTCAAACATGGTTGGTAGTGGAAATGGCTGTTATCACATTCATCTCACACTGGGACTGGCAGAATCTTCAGTCCATACCAACAGGCTACTTGCATCCAAAGCTGTCCTCCTTCATAAATAGGAATGCATCACAGTTTCAGTGAGTGAGGCACCTGACTGGTATCAATTATCTGATAGGTGCAAATTCAGGTCAACGCCATTGCAGATGCCATCTCTCATGCCATTGTCATCTTGTGATAGCACAGCTGTGTTAATGAACAGGTACTCGCCCCCATTTTGCTTTGTCAAGAGAGCACGCTTGTGCTGCCCAATTGAGGCCTTTGAGGATATGTGCATGTCAGCCCGCATCTCAGAAGAACCTTCTCCATTGTCATCATTGATCAGCCCTTGAGGAGTGTGAGCTGACCTTGGCGGGGTTGTAAACAGACTTTATGCAACAGGCTCAAGAGACTGAGTCACATGAGGGATCAACGACACATATTGCGCCTCCTCCTCATCTTCAGAGTCCAAGTCAAAGTCCAATGCATCAGCATACATTCTCTTGCCAGACTTGTTGTTCAAGTACTGGCGCTTCTTACGCCTCTGGCCCCACTTGTAGGCCAGAGAGTGAAATACCAAATTCTGATCAAGGTTCTCAAACACCCAATCAGTGAATGGCGAGTGGCACAGCTGTAAGGTATTGTTAGTCTCTCACGCACACAAGTGAGTGTGACCGAATTATATTCAGACTCAATGTGTGTACAATACAAAAGAATAATGATGATCTTCTATCTACGCGCAAGGCTGCTCTTAAGTGAGCAGCCCAAAAACTATACAGTACCCCAATTAGGCAAGTGTTGACTACAGGCGCCCTGCCTCCCGCTACTATACATAGGCGGGATGGCACTTGTTGTGCAAACTCTCACACATTCCCCCCTGGCCAGAGTGCATGGTTAGTTGACGAGTCGTGCGTGAACATAGGTGATACCTGTTGAGGGTATTATCACTATGGTCCCTGGTAGTGGCCATCTTTACTCATCCTCGAAGTCGATGAGTTCATCCTCAGTCAGAGGGCTATCCTCAGCGGTTATTCCCCTGCTCTCACCTTCTGCAATCTCGCTCATTTCGAGGTCCTCTTGGACTAGTGCAGTTGGAGATTGCAGTGATGTTTCACCTACCTCCATTGCGGGAGGTACTTCTGCCATGGGTTCCTTTACCCCATCTTCACCAATTACTGGTGGAGTTGAGTTGAGTGGTGCGTTTAACACCCTTTTCTGTCATGCTCTAGATTTCTGGCCTTTGCTCTTGTATTTCGCTCATAGTGGCCTGTCTCCACGATTTGCCACCAACACCTGTTGGCCAATACTTCTGTTGGCGGCCCCCACTTGCCCTGTCTCATCGACTAGTTTGCCGTAGTGGGCTAATGTGAGGGTGTTTGCTGGTTTCGCTGCAATGTCTCGTAGCATCCGCACCTCCTCCGCCGTGGTTGGAGCTCTCCATCTCGATCTACCTACCCCTACTGGGTTCTCAAACACTTGCATCACTTCCTGCGAGTTATCCATGGTGGACATTACCATATGATTGTATGGTATTATCCTCCTCTCCTCTTGCCCTACCTTGCCAGTTGGAGGGCACTCTGCAGGAAGACCCGAGAACCTGCGTGGATACGCTTCGAGTTCCGTCTGGGACCAGTAGTACCTCGTTATGGGATTATGCATATAGCAGTTGGGTGGGAGAGACGGAAATGGTCTTTCTAGGTCCAGCACTACCCTGTATACAATACGGTATTTTCTCTAGTGCTGCATCGTCAGCGGAACAATGCATTGCTCGCTGTCATGTTCCTCGAGGTAGTGTAGATGGACAGACAATGTGAGAGCCAATTGAATTGGCATCGAACATGCCCGTCGAGAGTTGGTATAAGGTCTCTCGAAGTAGCTTGGATGGGTTGATCACTCGCACCATACTCACTGTCTGGGGATCGACAGCTACTTGTAGAGTATGTACGATTGGTGGTTGCAACAGCCTACCTCCTCAGTAGTGGTACATAGGAATGTAATACATTTTCTGGCTACATCCACAAGAATGGTGTGTAAGTTGCCATGATTGTGTATTATACTGGCTATAATGACAGAGAGTGATTAAGGCAATGTGATATCAATGTAATACTTTTCAAGGCCTGTAATAATAATCTGAGCTGTTGTAGTAACTTTTTAACACTTGTGTAATACTTGTCTGAGACTCTGTGATTACTCTGTAATATTCTTTGACATCATACAAACTCTCACATCATCCATGGCATTACAGTGTTTTGCAAAACAAATGAGAATCACTGATTTTCGTGCGTGGATTGACACTGGATCAAATTACTTTACATAGTATCTGTTTAGGTGTTTAGGTCACAGAAAGTCACAGGAGGTCACACAGACACATCACCTGTTGATCGACAATCGTTTCGCACCCCAACCTCGACTACCACCCTTAGCCCGCCATTGAGTGACGACAGTATCCAAACTCAACTCCTGGTGCTTTGGACTTTGTCTGTACATGGATGTCTCTACCCCTTCACCCTCACCCCGGCTACTAAAGCATCTAGCTTTGCACTGAGCTCCATCCCGCCCCCTCTCGATGTGTACGGCACAGGTCTGTGAGTCATTCTTAACAATGGTCGTGGTTTGGATATATGTCCCCAGTTTTTACAACTGGTTTGTGTTTATGGCCCTCTATACCTGACTAGATGATACTAACAACAGCTGGGAACAGTCAGCTGACGAGTATGTTCTGTCTCTGTTGTAGATGGTGAGCGAGATATCGCATCTGGTGTCCATCGAGGATAGTTATATAAGTGGTACTGGCATGGAGAGCCTGGTGAGTCGTCTGCTCACTCTTTCCCTTGCTTGAGGGCTCTCTACCACATAGTACTCATGCCACCTACTCTTCGGGACCCACATACCTGTCGTTTCATCTCGTATAATCCAGATGCACGGAGGCATTGCCCTGCCTCTGAGTGGTGGTTGAACAATTCTGCATGGATTGGTGAGTTTGCTAGCCCAGTGCGATTGCCTATCACTCACCAGTATTCTTAGATGGCGGTGTGGAGCCACCTCAACGATACTACTCTATGAAGAGATGAATGAAACTCTCGCAGCATATGGGAAAGCACTGCTTGTTCCTTCGGAAGCTCTCCCACCTGTTTCCCAGCCGCAGGACACTTCTGATATACTAGCTCCATCGTAGGACACTACAACTGTGGAGTTGCCAGCCACACTTGAGCCTCCCATGATACCAGACATTGTCGTCAATGAGAACGCTCCAGCTGTTTGTAAGTTCTACCTTTGATGGTTGTTGAGTGGCCGCTCATAAAGCTAGTAGCTCGTCATAATATTCTGGTGACTGTCGGCATCTCTTTCACAGTCTCTGTAGCTAAAGCCAACGCTCGTAGAAAGAGTCAAACCCAGGTATCAAAAGAGAAGAAACACAAGTCCGCACGAGTGGAGTATTATGATGGGATGCTACTGGCTGAGTTCACTAGGAAACTGCTGGCGACGCATGGCATTGAGGAAATCTATGTTGTGAGTGATATGTCAGGGCCACTGTTCATGATCTGGTGGAAAAGTGGCCCATAAGTTTGTTCTAATGGACTACATTGTGGTGTACAATATTCATAGCTGATGTATATGTCCTAACCAGATATACCAAGGCGACAGCATCAGTTATCGACAAGAATCAGGATTTTATTAGTGTCCTACATGAAATTCTCGCATCGAAGAAGCTAGACAGTTTGAATCTCAATATCGACTTTGACCTTGATGGGATGAATCCGTACTGCAAGAATCAGGTATGTCATACCCTTATAGTACGTGTAGATAGCAGCTGATGGCTGACGACTATCTTTGCACTAGCCTCTCAATCCGACAGTTGATCCCCAGCTCGAGCTAACTATTGGCACTCAGGTAAGCACCATGCTCTAGATCTACTGCTACATACTCACAGCACACTATTTGGATACCTCAGATAGCACAATTTAGTCTCGAAGAGCAGCTTCATGGGAACTGGATCCTAGAGCTTGAGAAAAGATGGAAGTGTGCACACCACAAGAATCAGAGCGGTGGTAATGGTGCATGCTATTGGACAGATGTAGCAGACAAAGACTCGCACTATGTTCTATCCCTTCGTCGCCTCAAGGTATGGTCTGTGGCTATTGTGCGTCATTCCATACTTTCTTTATTTTTCAAATGCTGACATATATTAGGCTGCACACCAGGCCACAATCGAAGTACCTCCACCACATATATTTGATGGTGGTCAGGATGGTATGTGGGTAAAGCCTCGGGGTATGACTGGGCCTCGCCCTGATCCGAGCTCTGCAGCTGCAAGCAGTGATATCTCTGCTTTGCTGACATTGACAATGGTTCCAATGGTTGTCATATGCATGAAACAAATGATGGAGACTATGTCTACCTCTCGTGTTGAGCTGCTGCCTGTAAAAGCAGACCTCAATCCTTCACCTGTGCTCAGAGCTGAGCCACAGCTGCATCGCGAGGCTGTCACTGCTGGGGATGAGCTTCGTCGGTGCTTACAGGACTTCAGCACTGAGTATGATATAGACCTTATGCACTTCATTGACACCCTTACTATCAATGACTTCACTCCTGACATTATTCCACATCTTTCAACTACCCGCTTACTTCAAATTTTTGAGGATGTAGCTGAAGGGTCTGTAGTAAAGTTTCAGCTATTTACAAAGAACTGGCATGTCTGGCTAACTCAAGTGCAGGCATAGCAATACTATTATTGTTCATAATTCTCTATTCATGTTGATCTATTCATAACCACAATTTCTAATATAACCCAATGCATCTTCAGGAGTTATTGAGAGTGAAGCCTGATGAATCAACCACAGACAAATCTCTGCATTCACGGCTTCAGCTTTGTGCCTACGAAGCCATGATTTCAGAGAGTGGAACCCTTGCTCAATCGGGTTTAGATCAGGGAAATAGGGAGGCAAATATACAAGTCTAGCACCTACTCGACAGACAACTTATGAGTAAAGTCCAACATAGCTATCATTAGAGAACTCGAAAACATACTGCATTCCTCAACCACAATCCGACGAACCTCTTTATCATGATGAATAGCACAGTTATCATGCATCACAACACTACGTGGGCTGGGATATGGATTAAGAATTGGAACTTATTATAATATAAGTTAGAGCCAATATTAGCTTACTGCTCGAGACTAGTTATGCACCACTTGGTTCTTAAGAGACCTGATGAATCTCTCTTTCGTGATTGAGCCTTCAAATATGTCCAATGCAACCATGCCGTGTATTGTAAGTGCAGGTAGAACAGAGTATCACTGACCTCGCAAGAAAAGCTGTCGTCGTACACAGGCCTGCTCAAATTGACTCCGGCCCTCCGTCTGCTGATTAGTTGCATTGTCGACACTTGACTCATCCAATCATACAAAAAATCCCTTTGGTATATCACTGTGTGCTGCTTTTCAAGTTGCACGGAGTTGCTCGTCACATTCCAGTGCACTTTGGGATATTGCTTTGTGACTATATTCAAGATGATAAAGTATTCGTGAAAGAGTGCCAATGGATACATTGACATGGCACGCGACAGATAACTGTTCTTGAAGTTCATCGAGATAGATGGCAGGATTACTGTCTACCACTGAGCGGATGAAGTTGAGGTCATCAGTAAGAAGAGAGCGAGGCCGGCCTATTGGTTGCAGCGGTGGCATAGATTCCATGTCTCGATGGTGCTGAAGAATCTGATAGGCTGTTGTGCTAGAGCAACCTGCTAGAGCTGCTATGTCTGCAATAGGCAACTGATCGATAGTTCCCAATTCAATGATACGCTCATGTAGCTGCTGCGAGAGGTGTCGTCATCCTGGCATACTCGAAAGAGCTTTGAACATCAACAGCTAGCATGACAGCTTTGTCTCATCTGCTGCTTGAGTGTGACATCACGAGTGACCATCAAATTTACTATTTTTGGTAGAAGGGAGCACGCGCGAAAAATTCGAGATTCTCATTTGTTTTGCAAAACACTGTAATAGAATTCAACAACACAGATTAGCATTCGACAAGATCCTTTAGGGACTCATCACAAGACAGCATTGCACTTTCTGACCCAGTCCAGCACTATCCTCATCAGAATCCATCATCTGCACATCTTCTATGTTCTCCTTGCTGCCATTCATCTCAGCATCCAGGGCTCGAAAGCATTCTGGTGTATGTTCTCTTGCGAGTGCTTTCAGTCTAGCAGGTGGTCGATCATCTCGAACTTGGGCTGCTACTCTCGCTTTTTCGTACTGCGCTAGGTCACGTATCCTCCTGTCCTTCTTTCGCTGTGTAGCTGCCTTTCTCCATAGTGTCACCTTTTTCGAAGCTGTCTGCACTGCTCTTGGATAGCCTTTTCCTTTTTCTTCACCTTACACATCTTTTCCTCTGCAGCAACAATCTCATGAAACCTATCACTGGTGATTTATCTGCCTACCTTCTTTGACAGAAGTTGACTCTTGATAGATTTGTTTCACTCTTTCCAATGAAGCTTGTGTGACATTGTGAGTAAATAACCTGTGCTATAGCAACTGTTGCATTACTTCACTTAACGATCCTTCTTTCCCTGTCTAATGCCGAACACATGTTCTTGAGCTGTGCCCTGAGCTCATTGTTGTCCGCTATAACCTCTTCACAACTGGCCAAAGAAGTATCCAGTGGTGCTTTCCTTGGAGTTAGCAGAACCTGAACCAAGATAGCCATAGGTAGATGATCACTTGATGTGATTTCTTCGGCAGGGTGAGTGAGAACTGTAGTGTCTGTTTGGTGAAGGTGAGTGACAGCTTCTTCAACAGCTCGTTGCTTATGAGGTGTAAATAGAAGTGGTGAGCAAGCCTTGCCAGCATGTGTTGGCATAGTAGGGTCAGATTGGGTGAGAGCTGGATCTATTTGACATCAAGTATGTTAGCATACTAGCTGTGTGCTCTGCATACTCACTACAATGAATGCACAGAACATTGGAGATGTACATGATGAACAATTGATTGCTTGTATAATCTCAATAGTACCGCAAACAGGCTCTGGGCACGGCAGTGGAAACATCATATTATACGACGTCTTTTCACTAGGTGCAAGATAACAGCTCAGAATCACTGATTGGTCAAATGAAGAGATGCCTGTCGTTCAAAACACACTAATAATATTCTCTTTAGAGAACACCTTGTTGAACAGTTCCTGGATGAGCTTCAAAAAAAATTCCCTTTGTGACACAATCATGGTCAGTTTCCTACTTTTGCCTAGCATTTACATATAGACACTTGAAGATTCCAAAGATGAGAACATCTACACCTTGCATAAACTGCATTGAGCTTGGCGAATATCCAATAAGCTCAATATTGTGAGAGCAAGCAAAGTCAACAAACTCAAGTTAAGGTGCATCTTGCGTGAATCAATGTGGAGAGCTCTCCAATCATTCGTATTCTTAGGTCATGTCCTCTCTTTAAACTTCTGGATCCATGAGAGTGCCAGTTCACCATCCATGCGCCTCTTTGATGCAATAGCTAGCCTGTATGAGAAGGTGAGCAAAGCCAACAACTGAAAGTTAAACTGCTGAACTTACGAGCATTTTAAAGCATTGTACTTGAGCCACTTCGATTGAAACTGTAATCCACTGAAGATAACTGTAGGTGAAAGTGAGACAAAACCATTGGCACAGATTGTGCACATCATTGTGAGGCTCTGCCATGTCCCATTGTAGAGGCAATGCTAACCCTTCAATCCTCTTGGTCCTACAATATGCACAACCCCTCCACCGTGATCTTACAGCTATAACGTGATCATACCACTCATCTCTTGTACAGTGGTTGGTCTGCTGAAGTTCATGTATCTTCTTGTTATGGTGTCACTCATTGTATAACTTTGCATGCATCACATAGTTTTATTGGAAGTACTGTCAGTATATTATGATTATTGAAGATCTTTCCCCATCCTTAGCTATTCTAATTTTTCTTATATATTGTGTATTTCGGACTTCTGTTCTCATCTATATTTTTAAAAGGAATAAATTGTGTACAAGAACATAAGCAAAGTCTATACAGGAATACATACACTGAGCTGACCTCATCTGACACACTGTCAGAGCACAATTGCTATCATTTCAAGTGGCAGTACAGTTCCAAGTGGCAAGTGATTCCTGTAGTGATTATATTTATCAGATCTGTATTTCTACTCCTAGAAAGCTGGCTACAGTTTTAGATACTCATCCTGATCTAAACACAAGTGTCCATAAGGGAAACATTTTTAGGATGCTAAACAATTAAAAATATACTACATAACACTATTCTGACTCTGCTAAGGATTAGCATTACTGATTAAATTAGATCAAGTGCTTTTACATAAAGAGGAGGAGTGAAGAAGAACATGGGCATCTCTTTATCATCAGCAAAGCTATCACTCTAATTCTTTTTTTTAGCTCATAGATACGCTGTTTAGCTTTAGTATTGCAATATAAGAATAATTATAACTCATCAGATTCCTTTCAGATCAGCATGGCCACATTTTCAGGTATTTCCTACAGATCTATATCAAGACATTGTTAGATAAGCTCTAAAATTGACTTAGATATACCTTTCATACTATAGAACACTATTCTAAGTTGACTAAAGACTGCTTTTACTGATTCAATTGCTAGAAACAGAACTATGATTTTAGCAATCTAGATCTAACATTAATTCGCATTTTGTGCACTTTCTAGATATCTTCTTGGCATTCTGAGTATAGATTAATGATTGCAGAACATAGTAGAACATTTTTACATAAAGTTGTAAAAATCCAATTAGATATGTAAAACAAACATATTTTCACTACATTTTATGGCCTGTATTCAAAAAGAGAAAATAAGTACTCAATCAATATTGTCATATCTGACTATTATCACCTAGCCACATATTAGCATTCTTTCTTATTGACATCAAGGAAGCAGGAACATGGAAGGCATCTGATATAGCCCAGCAGCACATAGATCTTCAGACGCTTGATACCTAGTGGTGTGCTCTAACAGAGAGAAGCACTGAGACCAAACAACAACTGTGACACCAAGACTCTATGTATGGGAATACAGGAAAGTTTGCTTGGTGAAGTAAGTTGCAATTTACTATCTCATAAGTATTTTATATCTAACACCATTGATGGTAGATGAATTACATTGGTGCCATATTGCAGTTCTTTGCAGGTCTGATATGAATAGGCCTAAAAACAAAATCACTTTCATAAGTTTTTCTTGTTATGCCATCTTGAAATAACAACTAATTGGATTAAACACTATAGTGTAATCCTGGGATAGGATTACCACGTGATTACTTCCTGTTTAGGAAATGAGTTTATCTCTGCTTCCACACGCCTTCGTTGTTCTTCCAGTACTCTCACCTAGACACAACGAAGGTAAGTCAATTATGTTACTTGTATTACAGTACTCTTACCTGGACATGATGAAGTCGTATCAATTCAGTGCTTATTCCCATTCTGTTTTCAGTGTTACCAGCGTAGAGCTGGTTTCCACTTTTTTTCTGAACATCGGACAAATACAAGACAAACCACTTTTGCAAACCTCAAGGAAGCAGATTCCACCATCGACTTCTTAGATAACGACGCTATCAACATCTAAGATAAGACTTCACCAGGTCGACTTCTCGCTCCATAAGTTGATGCACAAAAGCGCCATCAGTTGTGGTCCCGCTGGATTGCTCACCAGAAGGATTAGATAGTGAAGAGATACGTACTCGTAATGCAATAAGGCGACTCCAGCATCAACGGAGGGGCGCAGTCATTTTGAACTTGGAGCTAGAACACTTTCAACAAGTCTTAATAGACGATCCCCTTCCCAATCCCTCGATGTTGTTGTCATTCGCCTCGTTCTTAACTTCTGTTCCTACCACTCCCCTTACAACACCTGTTTTAACTCCCAAATCACCCGCATCCATTAATCCCATCTCTTCTGTCAACTCTCGAGCTCATTCACACGCATACATAGAGTCCGATTCGGAAGATGAACTACCGCTTCCTCATCGACACACCATGCCGAACAACGAGCATGCCGAAGTTTTCTCATCAGGACCAAACAAGATCCCTTTGCTCTCCTCTGGTGAACTTACCATTGAGGTCTTTCTTCAATGGAAGAACATGTGCGAAGATTTCTTCGAAATCAAGGAAATTGATGATAAGGAAAACTCGAAGTGCATCATCCTTGCAATGACTGGCATACAAGATCTCTTGGTGCGTAACTGGTACCAAGCAGAACACGATCGTTTCAAGAAGCTCACTTGGTCCACCTTCACTGTCGAGTTCTACGATCGCTGGTTGTCTACTCACTGGGAACAGAAAAGTCAGAATCTTGTCACTTGTGCTCGACAATCGAATACGGACACTTTCAAGGACTGGATCGTTCAAGTAGAAACCCTCAACGCTAATCTTATCAGTACTGCATCGCACAAGAATGAACAATAGCTCCGCGTGCATATCGAGTCTGTCATGTGTGATCGTTTGGCTCAACTGGCTGAAGCAGCTGACACGGCTTCTATTGTTGCCTACCATGATTAGAAATTGAAACTTATTGTTCTCGACAACGACCGTCTGACGACTATGACTGAAATCTTGCGTCTCGCTGGTAAACTCTCTGTCTCGGGTTCTTGCGGGTCTGGATCTTCATCGTCCACCATTACAGCTTCGTCTAACTCGTCCAAATGTAACACACATGACTGTGAATATTCTCCTCCTCTCACTGCTGCTGAATGCACCCTCTTGATGAAGCATGCTAGATATTTCAAGTGTCACAAGTTCTACGCCGGCCATCGTCAATCCCAGTGTACCAAAGCCTTACTGCAGATGGCAGATTACCGTGAACTCACAGAAGATGATGCCAACAAGGCAAAGCGTGAATGTGACACAAAACCGAGGATCAAACAAGAAACAACCGCCGCTGCTCATCTCGACGATGACATTGAAGGCAATTTCGCTGCGGCTGTAGAATGTCAGTCTCCGGTGGCATGTGGTGTCCTCGAGTACAGTTCAGATTCAGATTACACTGGGTGCATCGTTGCCACTACTTCTACCTCTCCTACATCCCTTGCGAAACCTGCTCCTTACGTCCCTGACACAACTGCGAAACCCCTCTCATTACCGCACTTTACCTTTCGTGCCATCGTGCATGATTCCTCTGGTCCATGTCATGACACTTCCGTTTGTATGCTGATTGATTGTGGATCGTCGACAGCTCTGATTTGTTCTGACGTTGTTCAATGTTTTAACCTACGCACTCGTTTATTGCCTACTCCAATTCCTCTGAATTCTGCATGGGGTTCTAAAGGAACTACCGCTACTCGTTTCATTAAGCTTCATATTTTCACTCGTTCCTTAGCATGGACTTCTTCCTCTTGTCACGTCTTAGTTGTTGATGACCTTTGTGCACCGGTTATTCTTGGTCAAACTTTTCTCGCATTCAACCATTTGATATTAGATTGCGCTGCCCGCTCGTGTAAGGACAAGCGTAACAACTTCGATTTGTTAAACTCTACATCCTCACCTTTTCTTAAGGAGGAGCCGGTTCCTGTCTCACCCGTCAGACAACGTCTGATATCTGAAAGAACTGCATTATGACAACACTCTCATAGCTGATTACACTCTCGCCCGACATGCGAGGAAATTATTGACGATGATTATTATTGTAAGCATAACTCTTCTCTGGATACTTCTCTGCCTTATGCTATTTTGCAGATCCCTCCACATGAAGCAAACCCTCGATATGGCTGTGTCAAACCGTACCGCAAGCAAGTGGAGTTGAGACCTACCATTGCTGCCATTCGAGAGACTATCGAACGTCTCACCTTAAACAGCCGTTTGAAGAGTGAGGAATCCACCATGAGGAAATGGTACACTGATGTTTTCCCATCTGGTACTCCGAAACTCGTAGATCTTCCCACGGATGTGTACCATAGGTTTAAACTCAAGGACCCAAACCTCGTCATCGCTAGACGCAGCTATGACTGCCCTAAGAAATACCGCGAGGCCTGGAAAGCTCTTCTCGATGATCATCTCGCATCTGGCCGTATGCATCCCAGCGCCTCCCCTTATGCCTCACCTTGTTTTCTCATACCAAAGAGCGACCCCACCGCCATGCTGAGATGGGTTAACAATTATTGTCTCCTGAACGATAATACCGTTCCTGATCGTCATCCGCTTTCAACTGTTGCAGAGATCTTAAGTGACTGTGGAAAGGGTAAAATCTTCAGAAAACTAGACATGACTAATTCCTTCTTTCAAACCTGCGTTCATCCCGATGACGTACCTTACACAGCAGTGACTACACCTTTCAGGCTGTACAAATGGCTCGTTATGCCACAAGACTGTAGAAACGCATTGGCGACTCACCAGCATCAAATGGTCTCGGCCCTCCACCCTCTTATTGGCAAAATTTGTCATGTTTATATAGACGACATTGTCATCTGGTCGCAAACCATCAAGGAGCACATCGCTAATGTGAAAGCCGTTCTAGATACGCTACGTGCCCATAGTCTATTTGCCTCTCCCAAGAAAACTAACCTTTTTGCTCTAGAAATTGAATTTCTTGGTCACCGCATCTTTGCACAAGACATCGAAGCTGACTCTAAGAAATGCGAAAAGGTTATACAATGGCCAACGCCTACCTGCACTAAGGACATTCAGGCCTTCATCAGGCTCGTGCGTTACATGGATAAGTTTTTACCCAAGTTAGCAGAGTACACCGCTGTTCTTACGCCTTTGATGACTAAGGAAGTCGAACACATATAGCCTGACTGGTCTCCAGAACACCAGACTACTTTCAACGCAATCAAGCAATTGATCACTTCTTGTGAGTGTCTCATCATTATCGACCATAACAACATGGGGAACAACAAAATTTTCGTGTGTACTGATGCTAGCGATTGGGCTACAGGCACAATTCTCCTTTACAGTCCCACCCGCGAGACTGCCCACCCTATTGCTTACGACTCTATGCAAATGTCATCAGCTGAACTCAATTATCCTGTACACGAAAAGGAACTACTTGCAATCGTGCGCGTGCTTAAAAAGTAGCATTTGGATTTGCTCAGTGTGCCCTTCACTATATATACCGATCATAAAACCCTTGAAAACTTTAATAAACAGAATCATCTTTCACGTCACCAAGCTTGTTGGCAAGAATTCCTCGGCCAATATGACTACCAAATTACGATTCCTGAGTGAAACGAAGAAAAGAATCGTTCCAGTATGCAATGACACACTTTGAGCAAAATGTGTAATACGCCCGTCTCCAATAACAAATTTTCAATTCAAAAGATAACAAAAAAGTAATAGTCAGATTTGTATTCTTTTGATCCCATCATTTTCATAGTAACACACTTTGTAATATGGTGCTTCTTTGACTACAAACACTCTTTGATTATTACAAGATGAAATTCTTACTCTGTTACCATGGTAACATTATCAGATGAAAGTTAGCACTAGGTCTATCCAATGGTCCTATTTTTATGGGGAACAGATAAGAATTGAGGAAGATATGGGCTGGATGGCTTTGGATGTGACCAGATGACATTCTAACACTTCAAAATATCTAAACCCCACTTTAATGTGTATACCACTGCATCAGCTAAAAAAAGCGCTAGTGAACTGCTCATAATAAGCGCTAATGAACTGTTCATAATAAGTGCTAATGAACTGTTCATAATAAGCGCCAATGAACTGTTCATAATGAGCATCAGTGATCTAATATATCCTTGCTAGAGTCATATATTCTTGTCTACTAGTGGCTGAAATAGCTGTAAGAGGGTAGTATAAATATATATTAGACATTTATTATAGTCAGTTCATTTAAATGTGTAATATATATGTATTAAGTTATATATAATGTCTTAAATAATGACTGATTGAGAGTTTGAGCATGATTAGAGAATAAGTAGAGACAAAGTGAAGTTGTGCAATAAGAATATACTATATGAGGAAATATATTTCGATTTTTTCAGATTTTTTGAAGATCAAAACAAGCTATAATGAAGTCTACAATCATGAATTATTCATGAGTGCTTATTAATCAAGCTAAAGATATAGCATAGTAGGCCTTATTTTCGACTCAGAATAATCTAATAGTATGGTAAACAGTGTGATAATTTTTTCCGATTTTTTCCGATTTTTTCCGATTTTTTTGAAGGTCATAATGTGTCAAAATAAAAAGTGGCACAAGTGAGTCAGCAGACATTATGTGATAGTGAGACTCAACACAGGCGCTAATGAAGTTGAGCCCCACTATCACGTAAGATTGCTTACTTAAACTATCATGTGATTGGAATCTGAGATGAATGTCATGTGACTGATGACTATTAGGTGAATGAAATGGCTTGAATATGACTCAGTGGGGAGTATTAGAGATGTTATAGAGGTAAGTAAAGTTACTTATTAGAGTAAGTAAGATAACAAATCTGAACTTAATAGAGATTGAAAAATGCGAACTTTTCAGTAACTATGAGTGCTTAGTAGGGATCATTAGAGATGTTATAGAAGTAAGTAGAAGTACTTACCTTGGTAAGTAAAGTTACTTACTAGAGTAAGTAAGGTAACAAATCTATACTTATTAGAGGTCAAAAAATGCCAACTTTTCAGTAACTCTAAGTACTAAGTGAAGGACATTAGAGATATAGAAGTAAGTAGAGATACTTATAAGGATAAGTAAAATTACTTACTAGAGTAAGTAAGATAACAAATCTGAACTTATTAGAGGTCAAAAAATGTCAACTTTTTAGTAGCTTTAGATACATAGTGAGGGTCATTAGAGATGGTATAGAGGTAAGTAGAGATGCTTACCAGAGTAAGTAAAGTTACTTACTAGAATAAGTAAGATAACAAATTTAAACTTATTAAAGGTTAAAAATGTTAACTTTTACGATTTCTGAGGAACGAAGTAAAATCGTTTCAGTGCATGCAGCGCACAAGGAGCCAGCGACATGTAACTTTGCCATTCCCAAACCGTGGGAATTTCACTAGCTTATACTACAGTAACAAGTACATTACTATACCTATCATTAGACACTGTTTCCATGGTAATCAAATCAAAATGACATAAGATATGGGCTGGATGGCATTGGATGACATTGGATGACGTTCCAATAGCTCAAACATTATTTTAATCAACTATATTTATTAAAAAGCTCTATAAA
>MU274913.1:680497-765985 GCA_022160335.1 Irpex rosettiformis | reverse complement strand
TGAACTAGAGCTTTCAGATGATGTAACATTTGTGTAATTTGACTAAAAACTAAACAATCCATGAAGCAATCATTATTTGTTACTGAATTGTAGTCAGATCAATTCCCATGCTTTGACAACGACTCGCGTCACATACAAGCGCCCTAAATGCTCCATCCTGAATGTGAACGATTCTTCTTTCATTTCACTCAGGAATCGTAATAAGAAAAGAAGAAATAGAAAAGAGATAAAGAAGAAGAGATAGAAAGAAGAGATAGAAAAGAGAATAGAAAAAGAAACAGAAACTCAAAATAGAAAAGATACAAAAGCTGAGTCTTGATACTGTACAGAGAAAAGGAAACTGAATCAAATAAATCCCAAACCACAGAAACGCAAACTTGAAACACACGAAACAATACAGAACAATAGAAGGGTCCTGAAACATGGACAGACGTAGAAGAGGTTCGGCACTCTTGGCTTACTGACTTCTGAGGTATGTGGAAGAGGTTTGGCACTCTTGGCTTACTGACTTCTGAGGCAGGTTCGGCAACAAAGCATACTACCTTAGGAATTTGGTTATTTCTCAAATAAAACTTTATACTCTTGAAGCACGGATCCCACTCTTTCTGAACCGATTCTGTATGCTTATGAAACACTTTATAGAGTCCAAAATGGTGAATAAGGTGGCTAGCCGGCTCAACGACGTAACTGGCTACTTCAGGTAGACCCTAAGTCCTTCCCAGGCTTAGCGACTCTAAATAAGTCAATACCAGAGTTTACACATCCTCAGTTGACATGTGCTCAGGTCTTCAATTCACCCAGGTGGGTCTGTCTTATTCAACTGTATTCCTAACAGTTGAATGACTTGGGGCTGAGGTCTCTTGACACTGGGTAATATCTGTAGGGTGATTGAATTGCCTCTTTCTCCAGTTTCAGAGCACTCTTTTATACCTTTCCTGAGGTCTGACCTTCTGCTCTCTTACTCACTTGATTACATGATTGGTAACTACGGAAATGTCTCTTGGGGCAGTGCTTTGCACAGCATTCTTATTCAGATTAATAATCACTCACAGTAGTTTGTAAGCAATTGCTCTAACTAATTACAAGTTACTAAGCTCTTTGCACAGCTTTCAATTGAAAAGATTACCTCTTAGTAAGCGGTATTTCAGCTTGAACACTTGTGTTGGTAATCCAGAGCCTTTCCTTGACAACCATTAGTCAGAAGATCTAAATATAGATCATGCATGAGTAAGCAGAGTCTGAGTTATGTCATGCTGCTTATGTCACCTCATACTGACCTCCTCTTTATTTGATACGTACTTTATTCATGACCTAATGTTTGACAGTTTTACTGTGCGACAGCAGATAAACAACTTTGGGTTTGATCTCAATGAGCGACTGTTCTTCATCACTCATAGATGGTGGGAGTGGCACAAAGTGGTGTGGAGCTGAGATTTCTTTGTACTCGAAGAGCCAATTGAGGTCTTCACCGTGAAGATGGTTGTATCGGTTGGGGCATGGTTGTTCCTCACAGTCACGAAACTTGTTGAGATCATTGTTATTGTGGCGATCAATATGTCATTTGGTGTTAAACCAGTGGAGAGAATCAGAGCAGTCGACTTCGGGTTCACGTGCAGAGAAAGAAATTTTGATAAACTTAAACAAGGAATGGATACAGTGCATAGACTACCAAACAAAATAACCACCATTGGCTACTAGGCTAATATTGTTGACAACTCTGCAGAGGTTCTTGCACAGGCTCTTGAAACTAATGTTTCTGAGGGCCTGAAGACTGTAGTTGAGACCTTGAAGGTCTGAGTGTGTCTCAGTCTGAACGTAGTGGTCGAGGTCCTCAAGGGTCTTCTTCAAGAACTTGTGAACACCTATGACTCGCTTGTGTGCATGGTGATCGCAGATGATGAGTAAGCTGTCAAATAGTTCAACGACAATGTTGAGCCTCTTGATGGTAGCTTCGAGTTTGGGTTTGAGAATCCTAGCAAGGTCCTTTTCACTGAGCTTCTTGAAGTCGAGGATGGTCGAGAGTTTCTCGATGATGGGAGTGGTGGAGGTAGATGCAGCAGGTGCAAAGAGACAGTCTCAAAGACTGAGTCGCTCGATCCTTTTGAGGAGAGTCTTCTCACATTCAGCACGATAGTGAGAGTTAGCGGCGGCAGTGCGAGTGGTGAACTTCTCATGGTTAAATGTGGACAGAGTCTTGTAGGGATTGAAACGTAAGAGATGACAGTGTCGAGCTCTTTCTCAGTGAATAGACGAGGTTTACCTAAGTCACAACGAGCTTGGACTGCATCGTCGAAGAACTTGGGTAAGTGTCGCTGGAGATGGATCTCTTTCGCTACACAGGGATTTGTGCACGACACTGAGTAAACTGAATTAGAATAGATGATGCAAGATCAAAGGTCTAAGGTAATGTACTGGTAGGAGTGGATAAACTTTTTAAAACTGCACAGAACATGCGGGAGTGTCTGTAAAAGAACCAAGAGTTCCAGGTGAGTGGATAGGAGATTCTACCTAGTGTGACGAATACACACCAATACTCGATGAAGAGCAAAGGCAGAGTCAATGACAACGTGGAGAAATAAGACGAGACTTGTGGAAAACAATGAGGCAGAGGGAAAGAGTGATGACAAGGCGAGCAGAGTGAGGATGATGAAGGTGGAGAGAATGATGACGAGGAAGAAGGAAGAGATGGCAAGTGAGAGTGGAGAGATAACGGTCGAGCAAACACACACAACCTGCAAGAGGAGATGAGAGGACAAGAGGTAGAATCTGGAGACTTCAGAGTGAAGTCCAGCTGGCTTATATGTACAAAAGTGAGGACCCCTGGTACTGGGTCAGTACTCCTAACATTTAGCATGGGAAGAAACTGTATAGTACTACATCATAGTTCTGAAAGGTTCTAGACAGCACGTACTACAAGTCATGTGCTAGGTCATGTGCTAGCTTATGTAATCACGTTCTCTATATTTTATGAAGGAAAATAATAAGATAAATGCTTGGGATTGATAAGATAGATGCTCAAGATAAGATAAGATAACAAAAAATAGATGAAAAAGAGACGTGTTCATGACATCGATGCAGAGATTGTGAAGAATGATAGCGACCGTGATCTAGCGACAAGCTTACACATGTTCACAGTTGTTGTGAATTGGAACTCATAAATCTCGTAGATATTGCCAACGCCCTTTCAAAGCACTCATGGTATGCTCACATCGAACACAGAAACCAGCAACGACAGTATCGAATAGTATGTCGTTTGGCAAGAGAGAAGCTGGTTTCTTGTGAATTGGGATTATACAACTATTGCAAGGATATGCTGAGTCAGCCCAAGCAAATTCTCTCTCTCCAAAGAGCTAGTCGTGATACTTGAATGCAGCAGTATGCTCAAAGGCACTAGCATCATGAGCTGAACTGACAAGACCATGTACATAGTCAATGATATGAAGTGTGCTGGGGATGTTACCAATCTATACTTTCTAGTTAGCTATCTGACATGAACTATAATCATACCACTACACACCTGAACATTCAATCCATAATTACCCTTCTGAGTGTAGTACGCATCACTATTTTGGCTTGGCTTTGTGTATAATACAACAATTGGCCCATCATACATTATCCATCCATCTCTCCATGTACCTCTAAACCCTAAAGCTCATCCACCCATATCTTTTCCTTTTCCTTCTTCTCGGGTGTCAGTGGACAAACAAACAAATTGTGAAGAGCTGTAAAGCACTGATCTGTGAATGTTGTCACTGAACCCTCTGATATTCCTAATACTCTTGCAATATCCTCAACA
Organism: Irpex rosettiformis; assembly: GCA_022160335.1. Lineage (NCBI taxonomy): Eukaryota > Fungi > Basidiomycota > Agaricomycetes > Polyporales > Irpicaceae > Irpex > Irpex rosettiformis. The sequence goes on along the minus strand of MU274913.1, from coordinate 762,189 downwards.
GATGCTCCATTTCCAAACCAACCCATACAATACAGTGTAACAGCAAGCTGCTGGAGCCTGTAAATTGTAAGAATTGTTGAAGAAAACAGGATGACTGTCAATGAGGTTAAGAAACACTTGAAAGACTTCAGAAGTGAGCCGAAGCATGTTGATGAAGCAATGGTGGGTATCAAGACTTTGTGCATATTTTCATGCCAGATGAAGGTTAGGCACCTTGAGAGTGAGAGGGCGAGCCTGGAGGTATCGTGCTTGTATGATAGCAGTCAGGAATGTGAGGTCGAATTGAGTCTGTGAGATTACTTGATCGAGATTTGGTAAAGACATGAGTAAATCTTGCATGAGAATAAAGCGTAGATAGTTTCATATTAGCTGTGAGCAATAAGGCAGAGATGGCATAGTGGAAGACTGAAGGGACTGAGTACAAACGGACTGAAAATTGACTCCTTAGATGCAGGACACGAAGTTCTGGCAGAGCTGATGTAATGTTGACCAAGCATCATGCCCTGGGGCATGAAGAGCGTGGGCAGGCACCCGTCGGACCTCAGGAAGTGTCTCACACCCTATGTGACCTTACCTGACACCTGTGTTGGGATAGTGGCCACCAGTCTCAGGAGAGACGCCAGTGTCTCCTGCATGACTGTAATCTCGCAGTCATATCTGAAGAGCTCGCACCATAGTAATAATTGAAATTTGATGCCTTGCAAGAGGGTGTGTCTGCCGTGTGATTGTTGAGTGATGGACATGAGCATCGAGGCTTGATGAGTGCACCATGTAGACTAATGGTAGGCAGCTATAGACACCTCGTGAGACTGCCTTGAGTGGTATGCAAAATTGGTGTTGGCCCGTCAGTCAATAATAAATATTCACTCCTTGGATTCAAGCCATTCACAAGAGCCCAGTAAATAGCTTACATTTTACTTTAGAATTAGCATTATATATTATTTATTTTACTGTTGATAATGAACAATGTTACATAGCAGCAAAAAAATGAGACACAGCAAAAGGCATGTCATGAGAGCAAAAAATACATGGATGCACCAAATAGTTGCAAACATGGACTGCTTCGTGCCCTGCGAGGTAGTAAGGACTTATTTCGACATGGGACACGAAGTGACTGGTCACTGCCAAAAACTTCGTGCTCCGTGAAAAAATAAGTTGGTGTTTTCAATGCGAGGCATGCAGAAATACCTGACAGCGGAGTCTCACTTGTGTACACTTATGTAAAATGATCTGGTAGTCAGACGTGTGAGTTACACGGTCGGCAAACTGTTATATATCAATATTCATGGCACAAGACTGTTTTCTGTGGCCATTCCTGTAGCAATTTCTGTGTAAGGACTCAGAAAAAATCATTAGAGACCAATAGCATTAGTAAAGAAGCTTGAGTGAATATTTATGTTACTGCAGGCTCGGCGGAAATGAAGATGGTGCTGGCAGTAGACTCTACTAGGACAAGCAGCCTGTCAACTCACGCAGGGGTTTCGGGGTCCTCTCCCGACAGCCTGTCACAGTCACCCGGGCGTCTGATGCCTTCGTGCCCCGGGACAATCTAAGGATCACTGAAGTGCGAGTGAAAATAAGTGTTACACAACATGACAACTTTAAAATAAGTGTCCGTTGGACCGGTGTCTTCCCGCCAGCAGCGCCCCGCGTCAACTCTGAACGTCCCTATTGGCAGTCTCCACTGCCGTTTCAGGCAGGCGGTCACTCGATTGGGCATTAACCTCGGGATCCCCCGTGGTACAGGAACCATCGGAGGCAAACCCGCGGGAACCACCCGCCAGTGGTGCCGGAACCAGACCCCAGGTACATCTCGGGTAGCGGGAAAGCGGGAATCGAAACAGTATGCAATATTGTCATCTAACTAATGGGATAGATAGTACCCGGCCAAAACTCCCAATAAACCAGCAGTGGTTGAAGCTGCCACCGTCACTATCCATTGTGATTCGCTGTGGAGCAATGGTCCAGCCTTCTCCGATCCGGCTTCTGGCGGTTGCGTCGTCTCCATGCCCTCTTCTAGCATTATCACATCCGTCTGTTCTACCACTGTTGCCCCGGCTTCGTGCAATACCGCAGCAGAAGGCTGAAGAGAGTAGGTAATGACCTCTCTTAATCTATCCATCTCCTTTTCCTGCTTCTCCAACTGCTCGACCAATTTCTTCGTCTCCTCCCCAAAGGCCCTGGTATTTGTCTCCGTCATCTCCTCCACCTTTCTTTCAAACGTCTGAGCCAAACGCTTGCGCTTCCACGGTTCCACAAGGATAATCGCCAGAAGGAATACCAACATATTCAACCCAAGCACTGTCAGCTGTCCATACGTGCTCGCACTTCTGATCTTGTCGCTCCACACCTGCTCCTCATGATACCTATTCAAAATCACCCTCATTAGCTCACTGAACTCCCTCTCGACGTCCCCCTCTGTATGTTCGGCCTGCTGCTTGGCACGGTGTTCGGCCTGCTCGAAGAGATGGTCTTGACGGACAAGGGAGGTGAAGCGGGACACATCGTCGTCTGACCAGGAGGATTTACGTTGGAGGAGGTCATTCACTTCGCGCTGAGATTTTGCACGTGCATGGACAGCGTGTTCATAGGCTTGTTTGGCAGTACGGGCTGTGGTGCGGGCTGTGGTTATTCGTGCCTCTGTGCGCAAATAAATAAACATGCTTCAGGATTCAAATTGTGCCACCCACCTTGCTCGGAAACGACTTTCTTCAAAGCTTCTATTTCCTGGTACCCAGTGACTTTGTTAAGCTCACGGCCGAGCTGCGCAAATGCTTTGATAGCGGAAGAAGTATACTGGTCCGCACGGCCCCGAAGCGCAACAGCAGTGTCTTCTGCCCATGTTCTAAGTCTCTCCTTCAGCTTGTCGACGTCTACAGACCCTATGGGTGCTGTTTTTGACCCTGATGCAAGCTGCGATGCGTCATGGTTTTTGTGCAATTGAGGCTCGCTGGCCGAATCCGGGACGGGAGTTGACGAGCTCTCGTGTGTGGAAGACGTGTCCGGGCGTAGTGGATGCGGCGGTGTCGTTGACAACCATCGACGTTGCGTGTTATAGTAGCATGGAGGTCGCAGAGAGTGAGACGGGAGTGGACGGGATGTTGGTCGAGGAAAGAGTCTGAGCATTGCTCGAACAGACGCGCACTGCACTTCGTCTCATGAGAGTCGTGCACGTGACTCTATAGATATCTCCCCCGTCGTCGACTCCGCCGAGTCGACCACTGGCAGCTGCTCGTCGTTCCACGCAGCGCCGGACACGGCCTGCTCGCTATTCTGCGCTGCCTCTAACTCGATCTACTCTTCCACAGTTTTGATCTTTCCATGATGACTACTAACGATACTTACTCTCTTCTGTCTTTACTTCCCAGCACGCCTTACAAACTTGCCTACACTCTCCCTCTCTTCCTCTTCTCTCTCCTCCTCACCACTGCCGGCTGCTTCCTCATTCTCGACCGCACACGCTCCTTCTCTCCCATCCGATCATCTCAGGTAGCCTCACCCGAGCAGCAACCTCCCCTCTTTCGCCTCTATCCACTACACCTAGGAGGTGGCATCGGCGGCTTGTGTGCAGGATATGCCTTTGGAGGTGTGTACCCACAACAGTCTGCATTAAAAATATACTCCCATCTTATCTCCAGTACACCTTTCGACATTCCTCTCCGTCGTCCTCCCCAATGTCACGCTCGCTTCATTCCTCGGACACAAGGCCTTCCTCGCCATCTGGGTAGTCTCAGCCCTCGTCTGCATGTCCCTAGGTGGAAAGTGGAAATATGTCGCGCTCGCTCTTACAGGCATCTCCGGCTAGTATGTCTCTTTCCCCTCTTTCTTCCTTCTATCACTAACGCACGCATCAGCTGCACCCTCGCCCTTTCAATTACAATTATCACCCACCCCCCTCTCCTCTCCCGCATCATCCTCTCCGCTATTTTCGTAACTATCGGCACCATTCTCATACTCCTTCCCTTCCCTCATTGCTCCCGTATTACCCTCCGCATAGCATCGTCCTCCCTCGGTGCCTTTGGCGTCGTTCTATCCATCGCTCTATTCTGTAAGAGCCTCGCATGGGGAGACGTTTGGGACCGTTTTTACTTGCACGATGGTCTCACGTGGGGTTCAAGTACTGAACGAGGACTGAGCGCTGTGTGGTGTCTTCTATTTCTTGGTGGTACGGCATGTGATTGGTATCTCCATAGGAGGATTGGGGAAAACCCTGATGAGGTGGGCATACACTCAATTCTTCACCAGTCCCTGCATCTGATCCATCTACTTACTCACTCTTATGTAGAAATGGGACACCTATCTCTCTGACTACACCACTGAGCTTCCTAACTCCCCCCGCCCCGCAGGTTCCTTTAAGCCTCTCGTCTCATGGTGGGACAAGCTCGTCGGTCGACATGGTCCTTTCGCACCTGTTGTCCCACACCACCAGCAAGATAAGGAGCTACTCTTCCCAGCTGAGGCGGACATCAAGCGCCCTATTGTTTATCACTTTTCGCCTACTCCATCTTCTTCTACACCTACGCATGGAGCGATAGGTAGACTGGAGAAGATGCTAGGGTCCCGAGCCCAGCAGTTTGCTACCGCAACAGTACCAGAGAGCAAGCTCCGCTTTGCTCTCTTGCATAGAAAAACTTCTCGACGCACCCACCACACTACCCCGCGGAGAACTAGTAGGATCAAGTTCAATCCTAACTCTTTTGACTCTGACTCTGATAGCGAGGAGCGATCGGTTCCGGATGCGCTAGGTTCAGTAGCCCCGCCCACAGACTCCTTAGTCACATTAGTCGAATCGCATAGAACACCCTCCCCTCTTCGAGGACAGTTCCAGCCCTGGGAAGTCAAATATGGCGAGGTACCCGAGTGTTCTGACGTTGAAGATGTAGAAATGGACATCGTTAACATCACTGCACAGCCGGTTCCGGTTCGATCCATTGATCGAAAGAAGGATGGTAAAGTCGTGGAGGTAGGTAAAGATGGAGAAAGGTGGCAGCCCACGTTCATCCGCCAACACTGTACACCCTCACCGCCTCACCAACCAACTCTATCGCTCGACTTACCTTCAGTCCCAGTCTCCCCCTCCTTGATCAAAGCTGTTGAGCGCATCCAACGCGCACACGCCCTACCTCCTCCCTCTTCCACCCCCGTTGCGCCTCCGGCTCCTTTTATTCCCGAATCAGTTTCTTCACAGGTAGTAACAGCGGGTGTCTCGCGAAGCCCTAGCGGAGACTCGGAACACAACCGACATCTCCAACATCGCAGGTCATGGGACGCTTTTTGGCGTGAGGTGAAAACGAAGGCTCATCGTTAATCCCCCGGCTTGGCCTAAAGAACTTGGGCTTTTTGTCCAGGTTAATTGATTATCGAATTGAACGTTTTTCATGACCCGACACGTTAACGACTTTTCACGAATGTTTTATGACTACACCTTTGGCGTCGCTTTCATGCCTGTTGTAAGCTGTACATAGTATGCTGTAGTCCTTGGTTGTAATCGATACTACTTAGGACAGAAAAATGCGTGAGATTGGTGGAATAAGGTAAGTGAATACAAATGCAAAACTCTGACCCAAGACAACGAGGTTGAAAGCCAAACGCAGAACAATAAAACTCTAAATCGATCTAACAACACTCTATGACCAGACGTCCAAGAGAAGCCTGTTCCTCTCCTTCAATAACTTCAACTCAGCCGCACCTTCCACCTCGGCACTGCCTCCCTTGGCCTCACCAAGGATCTTGCAAAGGGTCTCCTCCACTGCCTTGCTCATGCTCTTCGCGTCTCCACAGATATACACATATCCTTTGCCATTCAAGATCGCATCAGCAATATGCTCTTGATCCTCCCAAATCAGATCCTGCACGTAGATCTTCGAGCCATCGGGCTTGTAAGGCGGTTCACGAGAGAAGGCATTGCGCATAATGAATTTGCCATGAAGCTCCTTTGCGTACTCGGACCACTCGTTCTTGTACAAATAGTCTTGGTCCGAGCGGCGGCAACCAAAGTACAGACGAAGAGTACCCCAGTCGGCGAGTCCGTCGGGTCCGTTCTTCTCGATCGTACGACGGGCCATGGCAACACGTTCCTGAACGAAGCCTCGGAAGGGTGCAACGCCCTAGTTAAAGCAAGTAAGTCAGATAACAATTCAATGTTGGGTGATAGTACAAGTACGTACAGTACCAGGACCAATCATAATAATTGGGCTCTTCGGGTTTGTTGGCAACCTGAACGTCGAGCGACGGACATGTATCGGAGCCTTCAAAATCGTGCCCTGCTTGTACGCGCCGCGAGGTCCCTCGATGGCGTACGACGGGTAAGATACACTAGCCGGCTCAGGGTTTGCAGTATCAGAGATGAGAGGAACGGCCTCGTTGTTTGTCGCGTATTTGAGGTTGAGCAGGAAGTTGGAGCCAACACCATACACCCAGCGAGGACTGACTGTATCGGCTTGCTCGGACTCGTACTTGAGAACAACGGCAGTGACATGGATAGAGTTAGGATAGAGCTTGGGAGAGGATGAGATAGAGTAATAACGAGGCTGGAGGCGGGGGATGGATGAGACGATGATGTCGAAAGGGATAGACCAGGCGGTAGTGTTCTCCTTAGTTGGCTTCGCGAAGATGTCGTTGCCAGCGGCGTACTGCAGGACTTCACCAAGCTTCATGCAACCATGAGCGACCACAGACTGGTAGAGCTCCTTATTGGTGTTCAAGTTTTTGAGCTTGGTCTCAGCCTCTGGTGTAGGAGCGAACTTGGAAAGCGTGCCAAGAATCTGACGACCGGTTAGGGCACTGATGTCGATATAATGACGGAGGACAGTTCCGTAAGTGGTTGGGACGGGGAAAGGAACTTTAGCAAGAGCGGGATCAAGCGACTCGATGTTGATAACGGTATCCTTCTTGTCCCAAAGACCAAGAGCGCAGAGCAGCCGGTCGACTTCAACATCGGCGTTAGATGGCCAAACACCGACGTGATCACCGTGTTGGTAAGTGATACCAGAACCCTCTGTGCTGAGCTCAATGTGAACACAGTTACGATCGGCCTTGCCCTCGAAAAGCTCCTTTGCAAGAGCAATGGGTGCCGGGTACGGGTTCTTCGCGTCGTGGATACCCTTTGTCCTCGTGAGAGCGCGCGCAGACAATTCACCTATAAGAGTGAGACGCTATCAGCGTTCCGTCGTGCAAAGATATAAAGTGTATACATACCAAGATAGACCTTCTCAGGGGGGTGGTCATCGACTTCTGTGACAGCAAAGTCAGGTGAGTCGCCACCCTGTCCCTCTTCGACGTTCATAGCCTTGGCGAAAGCCTCCCACATCCCATCCTTCCACTCGAGGTAATCTTCCTCCATGCTCTTGTCATCATCACCCTCGCCCCGCTCGCCAATCCGGACAGCTCCCATCTTCTGGAGGTCACGGTCGACATTGCGGGAGATGAGGTTATAGTGTTCATAAGTCTTGTTACCAAGACCGAAGACAACGTACTTGAGACCGGAAAGCTTGTGCTCGCCATTCGTAAATTCGAATGAATCGTCCGAAAGGTTCTGGCAGAGCTGAACGGCGTTGTCCGTAGGTTCCCCTTCACCATAAGTAGCCATGACGAAGAAAACGCAAGAGTCCTCAGGGAGTTCGCTGAGATTCTCGAAATCGCATTCTTCAGGGTCGCGGACCAGGGAAGCTAATCCGAACTTGGACTTGGCCTCCTTTGCGAGACGAATAGCGTACTCCTCTGCCGTGCCGGTTTGAGAACCATAGAAAATAACGATGCGCTTTTTCTGAATGCGACGTGGCAAAAGGGATTAGTATATCGAACCTGTCATATAGGCACTCAAAAGTAATTACCGTCTCCTTCATCGTTGCAATGAAGTCCCGAGGGTTACCACCACCCGTAGAGAGCTTAGAAGTAGGTACCGGAGCAGACTTGGGTTTTGCGGAGAAGATCTGGTCCTTGAAGAGGTAGACGGCTGCGGCAACGATGCCGACGCCGAGGATGGCGATGTCAGAGCTTGAGAGCGCGGCCATGGTGGTCGCAGAGAAAGGGAAGAGAGCCGCTGCGGGCGAGGTAAGGGGCGGAAAGAGGGAGGGATTGAAGGCGAAGGCGGCGGAAGCTGTATACTTATACTCTCGCGCTATTAATCTCTGCCACAATAAACGCTTATGTAATCGAGATCGCAAGCGACTACGGGAATTTGTTATATGGGTAAAGATTCGTCAGACGGCAATACTAAGGTGTTTATTATCCGATAACAAACGTAGGTAAGTAAAGGTTGTTTATCGCCTATTCGAAGATTGTCGAACGACTTTTGTGTTGGGAACCGGGTACCCATCATTGCACCAGTATCGGCCCACCGACAAGCTCTGGCCTGTGCGCTCCCCATCGTCCGTGTTGTTCAGGGTGCTGTCTCAACCCTGCCATAGCCTGTGCTTGTTCACTGTCTAGTCCCAGCTCTAATGAATACCACTGATGCGAGAGCTGAGCCCAGGCTCGCACCGCGTCCCCGCTACGCAACACAACAGTCAGAGAGATTGATGAGAATGAGCAGTCGGACGAAGACAAGTGCACTCACTCGGAATGCGAGGCCGCGATATACACAGCATCCGCAGCCAGTTGTCCACGCTCACTGTGGTAACCTTCCTCCTCGCCGACTTGCCATATCTTGTTTACGATATCAATCGCCTCTCGTCCAGTGATGGCTCCCTCGGCCCACGACTTGAATTGAGAATACAGCGTCGCCATTTTACTCAGCCGTTCATCTGACTTGCGAGACTCGGCTTCAAGAAGAGAGCAGACGCTACACTGGCACGTAAATCCGTAGTGTGCTTCAAGTAGCTGTCTGCAGAGACGCACGGCCCATTGAATCAATTCACTTTCCTATCATCATCAAATTCGGCCAAATAATCAATCTCACCTGCGCTCGCTCCGGGGCCGCTTTGTATCCGTATACGTCGTCAATAACTCCTGCGATATTATCAATTCAAAACACCCTTTTAGCTTGCATCAATAGATTCAACCATCCCTGAAAATAGAAACTCCAGCCACACGACTAGCGGTAAACACACACCTGACCCTGCTTGATATCCTTGAGTGCATGCACGACGATGGCACGCTCGTTCTCGCGCCACGAATATACTACATTGAACGCTTTGGAACAACCATGGTTGAGCCGCGCCATCCGCGGAAATATACCCACACCATCCGATCCAGCCGACACTGCATTCGTTTGGAAGATTGCAAGTGCAAGTTCGTCATTATATTGCGGTGTGTCCGGTTCAAGGTTCTCTGGAAGATGGACATATGAGAGATTATAGAACGACTGACGTTGGGAGTGTGTTAGGCGGGCTAGGGAGCTGAGAATCAGAGCCCCTGGCGATGTATGAGAGACTATTGAAAGAGTGTAAGGAGTGCAACAGCCATCCAGGGTATTACAAATACGACACTCACTCGCTGACGGCACTACAAATAGTGGTTTCTCCTTCAGTAACAACTCGCCTCGCTACAAAGTATCATGAAGACAAACGCGTTTGCTCGAAATAGAGGGACCCGCCTGTATGTTTCTGAGAGCGACTATGCCCTTCCCCTTTCCTAAGAGGTTTCTCACTTCGAATGCCTCTCGTACCAGTGGAATATCTTGAATTGCAAAGTACGTCCGATAGACATACGCTAATAGAGTTGCAATCAAGGCCACAGCAATAATAGCAAAATGGTCTCTAACAGATTTCTATGATAAGCTTGCAACGTTGGTCTATATCCCCGGTATAAAAATGCTTGCAGGAGGCACTCACTTTGGCAAGGATTCTCTGTTTCTCCGAGGGCTGTTTTATGTTTCGAACTGAGCGATCGCTCTTTCGTTTCCGGGTGGTATTTTCTGTCATGTAGCAAAACTCCTGTAAGTGCTTGGAAGAAGTTAGAAATGCTTCGAGTGCAAGGACAATGGGAGTGGTCGTTGCCAAGCTGTGAAGAATACATGGCGAATCGCGATCGCGCTCTCATGTCACGTGCATTATGAGCGTTTTCCAGCTTTACGCGCCGCTGCCTGTATCCGAATACGAGTCTATACGCCTTTGTCCAATATACGTATAATATTTGTGTCGATATCCGCTTCCTCGTTCCTGGCAGGACTTACTGGTATAATACCGTGTCGCGAGTCGCGGCTCGCCGGCGCATAGCACAGTGAGCACCGCGACGCGCTGATCACGTGTCAAGTCACATGACTGCCACGTCGCTTCGCGTCTCTGGCTCGATCAACGTTTCGACCCGCGTCGGTGGTTTTGCACCTACAGCCACAAGACGATTTGATCAGCCTCGGACGGCGAAACTCGAATGCATAATTCTTAGACAGTGCCACGTACCCTCTTTGCTACTTACCACCATCTCTCCTTTTCCTCGGTGAGGACGACTCTGCTAGCAAGATGTCGTTCATCAGGTTAGTACTGAAAGCGTAAAGTTCTCAAATGGTGTTTATAACGGGGATTGCATAGGCTTATGTTTTGTGTTGTCGGAGTATACTCTATGTTCTTGGTGAGTTTCCAAGTTCTGCTGTTGTCTGCATCGTATCTCATATTATCCCAGGTGTGGGCAATCGCTCAAGAACGATGTACGTTCTTTACAAATACTAAATACGAATGTTAATGTACCCTTACCCTCGTAGTGTCAGTCCCCTTCCAATCAATAGTGGACGACTCCAAGGACAAGTTCAAATCTCCTTTGTTCATGAACACGGTACAAAGCGCCTTGAGTGCTACATCCGCGTTACTTTACCTCTTCTTCCGTCGCAAGCCTGGTCAATCCATCTCAAATCTTTTCGGCTTGCATGATTTACCACTTTCCAAGCATATACCCTTAGCAAGGCACAATGGCTCTGCCAAAACCAACGGCTTAGCGAACGGTGTTGCTCACCACCATGTTTCGGACGAGCAGAAAAGGTACTCCACCAACGCTCTCCTCCTGCGCTACTTCCAGTGTGCCATTTTTATCACCTCTGCCGCCCCCTTCGGCTTCGCCGCCCTCTCCTATATAACCTACCCTGCCATGGTTCTCGGCAAATCCTGCAAACTTGTTCCAGTGATGATCATGAATGTCCTCCTCTACCGACGCAAGTTTGCCAAACACAAATACTTGGTAGTAGCGATGGTGACGGTCGGGATTACGATGTTCATGGGATTTGGCAAGGAGAAGCCTGGCAAGCCTTCGAAACACGGCAGTGCCTCTGGAGATTTGTCATGGACGACGCAATTAATCGGTGTAACGTATCTCCTCATCAACTTGGCCATCGACGGCGCGACCAACTCTACTCAAGACGAGATTTTCGCCAGGTTCAAAGTTTCGGGCCAACAAATGATGTTTTGGATCAACATCTTCTGCACACTCCTCACATCTTTCATTTCCGTCCTCCCTCTACCCTATATACCGGTTTTGCATCCCTCACACAGCAGGACTGAGTTGGAGGGTGCTTTGGAATTTATTAGGACACACCCGGACGTAGTTAGTCCGTTAGCTCAGTTTGCCTTGACGGGTGCGTTGGGGCAACTATTCATATTTGAGACATTGCAGCATTTTGGATCGCTGACGTTGGTGTGAGTCGCTTCGTATCTTGCGAACACCGCATATAACTAATGCTTCACCTTGATAGTACAATCACCCTGACACGCAAACTCTTCACGATGCTCTTGTCAGTCGTTGTCTACAACCATAGACTCACACCTGGACAATGGATCGGTACGGCAGTCGTCTTTGCAGGCATATCCGTGGAAGCGTGGGTGAAACGCCGAGGTACGTATCGTTGAAGCACTGTCACTTTATAAGCATAAATAACTGACTATGATCAGATGTGCATGCAAAGCGGGTCATACAGGAGAAAGAAAAGGCCAAAATAAAGAACCTGTAATAGAAATGCTTAATTGCAAAGGTCTAGAATATACGTATTCACCATCCCTATGTGACACACTCATGAACGATGATAACAGCAAGGTAATAGGCTGCTTGTCTTCCGAAGAGAAACGTTATAATACAGATAGTATGCGTGGCAATATGTTTGAGAAAGAAAGTGACCAGATAATGCCCCAGGGAAAAGAAACAGCCAGCATTACATCTCCATGGCGGCATCGTCTTCTGTATCTACGAGTGGTCGTTTCCTCTCCTCCGCTCTAATGAGATTGTATGGTGAACACAACTCAATGCAGTATCTAAATTAATTAACATACCGCAACTCCAGCTCATCGTCACTATCATCTTCCCGTTTTCGTCTTGCAACTGTAGCTCGCTCCTGCTGAGGATAGTTTGCCAGTGTATTGTGAGCCTTGTATATCGATTCGTACTCCTGTAATATGATAGTATCAAGTATGTTCGCATCATATAACACCATCATCGGCTTACCTTAATCTGAGTCAAGAATCCACCGTTAGGCGATATACAATATCTTCTGTTTTGTACCATGTGCAAAGCATCCTCCCATGATATCTGCAAGTGCTGCATGACATACATCACCACAAATGCGGGTGACAAACTGATTCCGCCTAGAAGTATCCACGATCAGTCGTCTCTCTTGCGAGGCCACGTGAGGACAATGTGGACGTACCGTTGCAATGCACCAACACACGTCCACCTTTAGATATTGCTGAATCAATGAATGCACTCGCTCTGTGATCACTTAGCCATATACCAAGTTCACATGGAAACAAGAAACGTACTGAGGGAAGAGTCTAATAAGGTTCTGCTCTTCGCTATCCTGAACGTCGAGCACCAGGTACGTGAACTTGTCCGGAAACCTCGGTCGGACGGAAAATGCTTCCATCTTGTCCCTTATACACACTCTATTCGTCTCTCATGTTCATTATTATAGTATGATCTGAGGATAAGTGGAAACCGTACATATGTGTGACGCCCAATGACTGCAATGTCTCTAGCGATTTGGATGCTTGAAGAGGCCCGAGGAGGACTCCGGGAAGAATTTCCTGACACTGTCTACGCATCTCGTATCTATAGGAGCCCATCGTTGAGCCGATGTGCGGATGCAAGATGGCACAGAGACAACGTACGTCCACTCATCTCCTGGACCCTGTATGAGCTCTTTCAATTGTTCTGGCGATAATTGTGTCGGATTAACCGTTGCCATCGTTCACGTTGTTGTCGAGTGCCAATGGATAAGAAATGGGAGAGACAGAGAGACAAAACGTAGAAGAGTTGTATGTGGTGGTCGGAGGGAGAGCAATGAAACGAGGGCGCGTCTACCGGACGCGTTGACGCGCTCGCCCTATGTTGGCATCTCTGGCGTTGTGACCGCTCTTCTGGTAAACTACGGTCACCAGAACACTGTGGCCGACTTTTTCTTTTTCTCTTTGGCCATAAGATGGATGAAGATGATATTCCGTACGTTTAGGCTCATTCCATAGGTTCATGTTGCTCACAGCCTGCAGTATGCTTGTAGAGACTGTGCCTGGTATTACGGAGGCAGCCCCGGCGGAGAACACGAAGACAGTTCCTCTTACAATCATATGTGGGTTTCTTGGTGCGGGAAAGTCCACTCTCATACGGTATCTTGGGCTCTGTTCCTTCTTATATGCACGCTGACTAGGCATCACAGTCGGATTCTGTCCGAACGGCATGGGTATCGTATAGCCGTTATTATGAACGATTTCGGAGACACAGCCGTTAGTATGACTATTCAATTCTTTAAGTGCGCCCTCGGTTCTAAAGCTATACTTACAGGATATTGAAGGTACCAAAGCATCTCGGCCACGAGGGAGTAACGCACGCTTATTGACCGCCCTGTAGCAAAAACGATCAACGTTGCTGGCCCCGAAGATCCCAATATCGAAGGATCGGAAGAGGTCCTAGAATTAGCTAATGGATGTCTATGCTGCAGTATCAAAGACACTGGCGTCGCAGCCATAGAAAAGCTTATGCAGCGCAAGGGTGCATTTGATCATATACTACTCGAAACTACAGGTCTCGCGGACCCAGGTTCGTAATTCATAAACTACTGAACGATCCTCACTAATTCAAGTATATTACAGGGCCTATAGCGTCACTTTTCTGGCAGAACGAAGAATACTCCATGGGTCTAGGTCGTGATATTCATCTCGACGGAGTCGTATGCGTCGTCGACGCCGTCTTCGCGCAACAGGTAGAACTGTCCATTCATGTTACGAGCGTGGACAATCGTTGACGCTGCTTGTTAGCAAATAGAAGAAGACCACTCTGAAGACGGAATTGGCGAGAGCCTTCGGTATTGAGTGTACCATACTCCTTGGACACCCAGACTGACATCGCTTGAACTAGGCAAATCGCGTGTGCCGACGTTATTCTACTGAACAAGACAGATATAGCACCAATAGAACGCATTACAGCTATTGAATCACAGATTGCGCAATTGAATCCAACTGCGATTGTGCACAGAACAGTCCGTGGTCAAATTGACTTGAAACATCTCATGGGCATCAAGGCATACGCGACTGGCCCCATACCAACCGTTCCGGTTTCTCCCCATCATGAACACTCGGAGGACGAAGAATGTGATCATCCCGACCACAAACCTGCACACCACTACGAATTACGAGGAATCTCGAGTCTTCAGATTACATGTCCTACACTATCAGATTCATCCATGGATGCTTTAGACGAATGGATACGCACTGTACTATGGGAGGGTCATCTCCCTGGCGAGGAGACCTCTGCGCAAGGCATTACAATTCTCCGATGCAAAGGAATGTTCAGAGATGAATCTGGCAAGACGCACATTCTACAAGGTGTACGTGATATGTACGAGATTACTACGCTCGAGGATAAGGCTGAAGAAATGGGTATTCCGGACGAGGGGAAGGTGGTGTTTATCGGAAAAGGGCTGGTAGAACGAGTACGAAAGAGCTTAGTGGGTCTACTATCTAGTAGTTTGTAGATACAGGACGAGTAAATAGAGGGTCATCTGGGTGTATATAAAAGAGTGTACAGCTGTGTTGTGAGTTAATTGTCGCTAGAAATAAGGAACAGTACTGTAATTGTAAGTAGCTTGTAACGAGTATAGGCGCCTGCACGGAATGAGGTGTCTGGGGTATTGGTGAGTACTGGTTTGCAGTCATGGGCCTCAATTGCGAGCTTCAACATTTTCAACGGTGACCGGCGACGGTTCTGCTCTGACTCTCAGCCCAATGAACATGGAAAGGGCTTGCTAGGTCTGTCGATGCTTTTTCTTTTATCATCGTTCACGTGATCACATGGCCATTCCACAAGCATCCATTGGCAAGCTATCTGTTCTTCCTAGGTGTTTATCTGGATTTCTGCGGCCAACTACTAGTATAATAAGGACTCCGAGACACACAACTGCGTCGTCTCCTCGACCTCCCCACCCATCTCCCAGGTTCGCCACTATGGGAGATACAAACAGTGGTCAACCCAAATGGACACAGGTCCCTGCAACAGAAGCCACTCCTCGATATTCATTCTTTGTACAGAACTTACGCAAACCCGAGCTCGATGACCGCGATTATCGAGTGATCCGACTCGAGAATGGCCTTCTGGGTGTTCTCATTCACGACGCTCACGCGGACAAAGCTGCGTCGTGTCTGAGCATCGCAGTGGGGCACCTACAAGATCCCGTAAGTTACAACTTTTGAACCTGGACTACTAATCTCATCGTCTAACTCTAGGACGATGTTCCTGGCATGGCACATTTCTGCGAACATATGATAAAGAAGGTATGATTATACATATTGTCACTAACTTTGTAGAATGTTCATCGTCGTATTTGATCGAAAGGGATCCGAGTCTTATCCTGCAGAAAACGATTTTCTGTCTGTAAGTCAGCCACAGGAGTACTACTGCGTCTTCCGTACTAAGAAATATGGCCTAAGTTCGTTTTGACCAACGGTGGTGTTCAAAACGCGGGTACATCTGCTGCATGGCAGGATTACTGGTTTTCCATCAACCCTTCCAAATTATCTGGTGCTCTCCCACGACAGGCAGCTTTCTTCCATTCACCACTCTTTCTCTCTAACCTCACTGCGCGTGAGATGAATGCCGTGGACTCCGAGAACAAGCGTAACCTGCAGAACGACAGTCGTAGAATACATCAACTATCAAAGTCGCTCAGCCGTCCAGGACATCCGTGGACAAAGTTCGGTACAGGTAATGTTAAGACCCTGACAGAAGCCGCAAGAAAAAAGTTGGAAGAAGATGGGCGGCCAACGGAAGTTGAAGATGGAGATGGTGGCCCTATTGGGCGGGCGGTTCGCCAACAACTGATGAAGTGGTGGGAAGAAGAATATTGTTCTGGCAGAATGACACTATGTGTACTCGGAAATGGTATGGACTAATAAGCAGGGTATTGCCGCGTCGCTAACAGAACCATAGAAACTATCGAAGAATTAACGAAACTCGTCGTCCCTCTATTCTCTCGTATACCCAATCGAGGGATTACATCGCGCCCTGTCTTCGAAGGACCCGTTTGGGACAGCGAACAGAAAGGAGTAAGTCAATAGTGCTTTATCTTCAGAGCACGACATTCGACTAATGCAATGTAGACCATAGTTTTCGTAAAAACTTTCAAAGACTATTATGAATTATCCATAGTTTTCCAGATAGATGACCAAGCCCCGCTCTATCACACTCGTCCTGCTAGCTTCCTTTCGCACCTCTTAGGACATGAAGGCCCAGGTAGCATCTACTCGTACCTCAAGAAGCGAGGCTGGATATTCGAACTGCACGCTGGAATTAGCTCGTCTAATCCTAGTGTCACCTCGCTCACAATTGGAGGCAAGTTAACTCGAGAGGGGTATTGTAAGTTCTACATAGTCTTCCCAATTAATTATTCCAATGCTCATTATCCGCAAAGTACACTATGAGGAAGTCGCACAGACGATCTTCAATTACATTGCCCTCCTCCGCGACTCTAGTTTCGAGCAGTATCACTTTGAAGAACGAAAACAGCTAAATAAGACATTCTTCCGCTTCCAAGAGAAGAGTCAGCCCCATTCATACGTAAAGTCGATCGCACTCAGACTACTGGATCCTGTTGCTGGAGAGCCGCAAGACATCCTCAGTGGTGGTACGGATCGTCTAGAATGGGATGAGCCGGCTGTTCTTCAGTTGCTCGACTCGTTCCGACCAAAAAACGCCAGAGTGATGGTCATGGCGCAGGTCCATGATCCTTCGGTCTCGGGCGGAGGGGATAGTTGGGAGGTCGAGAAGTGGTATGGAACTGAGTATCGAGTGAGGCCTTTGTCAGCGGAGTTCATAAACAAGGTAAGCAGTCCACGTCTCACTCCATTAGCAAACACAAGTTCAATTACCTATCCTCTCAGGCAGACCAGCCGAACTGCAACCCAGAGCTTGCTCTGCCCAAGCCGAATCCCTACGTGCCGGAGGATTTCGGTGTGAACAGAAGAGAAGTCGCTGCAGTAGGTTTCTTTCCTCGCAGGACTGAACACGACGCTTATAGCATCCTCAGGTCTCGAAGGCACCTCAACTGATCCGTGATACACCTCTCTTCCGCTTATGACACAAAGCTGACGACCAGTTCTGGATTCCTAAGGCCCACGTGAAAATACACATTAAATCGTCAGTACCTCAGTTAACTACCGCTGTTTGTTTTAAAAATTCGACTGATTGTTTTCTACACAGACCTGTAGCATATTCTACTCCTCGAAATGCTGTTCTCACCCAGTAAGCTACTATTCTTACGTATATGGAAATCAACTGTTTCTTACATTCGCCAAGTCTGGTAGAGTACATGCTAGAAGACTCTTTAGCTGATATCACGTATGATGCCCAATTAGCTGGGCTTCACTACTACGTCAGCAGCGACAGCAAGGGACTCAGCGTTGCTGTCCACGGTTATAGTGACAAGCTACCATTACTCCTCGACACTGTCTTACAGCGACTGAAGGAGATACAGTTTTCACAAGATAGACTGGATGTCAAGAAGGAAGAGGTAAGTGTAGATCTTTACGTTGCTTGATTATTGAGTTTATTGAGTACACCGTGCAATAGTTGGAGAGAGCGTACAAAAATTACTATCTCGGCCAACCCTCGAACCTTGCTCTAGATTTTACCTCTTACTTACTCAGTACCCCATGGTGGACGCCTGCTCAGAAGCTTGAGGAGATATCTTGTGAGTCTGGACGTAGTTGACTGTCCCTGTGCTTGTTTTTCTAACAATACTTCAGACGTCACTCTAGCAGATCTGGCATGGCATAAGCAAGAGCTTCTTAGGAAGGTGCATGTCGAGACTCTCATCACAGGCAACGTATCGGAACAGGTGAGTATTGATGCTATATAATAGGGGAAAGTCATAATGTTATTGCAGAGGGCTTTAGACATTGCAGACATAATCGAGCGTCATCTCACTAGCACTCCGTTGCCACAAGCAGAATGGCCTCAGGAACGGTCATCACTTCTCCCATCAGGTGCGCCCCTTTGTCAAATACTGTCAAGAGATGTCGTACTAAATATCGACAAACCACCGCGCAGCTTCTGCCCATGTCGTTAGAAGAACGCACGATAATCCCAAGGAGACAAATTCAGCTCTCGTTTATCACTGTCAATTCGGCGACGTGTCAAATATCCGTCTACGTGCAATCCTGCGCCTAATTTCACACGTCTTGAAGGAGCCAGCATTCAGTCAGTTGAGGACTGTAGAACAGCTAGGGTAGGTATTAGCCTGTGCATTATTCTGACCTTGGCTGACGGTCCTGTCAGATATATCGTGACTACTCTGTTACATGTCGCGTCGGGTACGATTGGTTTCAGTTTCAAGATACAGAGTCTCAAGTCCCCGACTGTTGTTGAGGAGCGGGTGGAGGCGTTTATCAAGGACTATCGACACACACTGGCCTCGACCGCATCTGCGACATTCGCGGGTTGGAAGGAGGGTCTCGCGACGAAGCTTTTGGAGAAACCCAAAAATTTAGCAGAAGAGACCTCTCGGTTCTGGTCGCCAATACGTTCTGGTCATTACGACTTCTTGCGAGGTAAGGAGCATATGCTAGTTATCAGCACAGTGGTGCTGACGGAAATAGGCGAGACGGATGCCGCACTCGTCCGCGAACTTACACTTGAAGAAGTGCTAGCCGCCTACGACGAATTACTGTTGCCTGATGGTTCAGCAAACCGGAAGAAGCTGTCATATCACCTGTTATCACAACGGCTAGAGGAGGATATCCAGCCTGCATCGAGTCAGGTCGTGGTGGGAGACGAGACCCTGTTCAAGGCTGGACTTGCGTACTCTGCTACAGCACTGCCTGTGGCCAGTTTTTATGGCAAGGTCGCGCGCAACGGCGTATCTCGTATGTAGACAAGAGAATGTAGAATGTATACTTCAGGAACGCGAACACGCACAGCCCCGCCGTCACAGCGTCGGTGGCAGCGAGGAGGCGGTCAGTAGTGTCGTTAAGGCTGTTCGTAATTGGCGGTGTGAGGCGCGGTAGCCGAGTTGCGGCAGTCAGGGTGAGAAAGGATGGGAACTGCTTACGTAATGCGTGATGAAGGGCTATGGCGTTTAAACTCCGCCTAAAAGCTGCGTCCATATCGCTTGTGCTAGTCGACGACGACGTTGACTACATCCTTCACGACTCTATCCTCACTCACGTAACGTACCATGGCTGAAATTCGTAGGAAGCTCGTCATTGTTGGAGATGGTGCTTGTGGAAAGGTCGTTTATATTGTTGTTCTCGTCCTCGCGTTGTGCTCACTCCTTTCCAGACCTGCTTGTTGATTGTGTTCTCGAAAGGCACCTTCCCCGAGGTGCGTATTCCTGTTCCAAGCTGAAACCCGGCTATGCTAGAGGCTTACGCTCCTCTAGGTCTATGTCCCTACCGTTTTCGAGAACTACGTTGCAGATGTCGAGGTTGATGGCAAGCATGTTGAGCTGGCATTATGGGATACGGCCGGTCAGGAAGACTACGATCGTTTGCGGCCGCTCTCCTACCCTGACTCCCACGTCATCCTCATCTGCTTCGCCGTCGACTCACCGGATTCGCTTGACAACGTACAGGAGAAGGCACGTGTTTCACCTCTCTCGACTGCGGACGATGCGCTGACCGCTTTGCTAACTTGCAGTGGATCTCCGAGGTTATGCACTTCTGTGCTGGTCTCCCCATTATTCTTGTAGCCTGCAAGAAGGATCTTCGACGTGACCCCAGAGTCATTGAAGAGCTTCGCAAGACGAATCAGCGTCCTGTTACCCCAGAAGAGGTTCGTTCTTCGCGTGTTTTATTCAGCTAGTCTGTTTACAAGCGTCAACAGGGTATGGCCGTTGCTCAGAAGATTGGTGCGAGGCATTATCTTGAATGCTCTGCCAAGTCTGGTGAGGGCGTACGAGAGGTCTTCCAATACGCTACTCGCGCCGCACTGCTCTCCAGGCCAAAGGGTGGCAAGAAGCACCACTCATGCCTCGTCCTCTAGACGGTTTCTTAGCTCATTCAGGATCTTCGCCGGATCTTCCTTTTCGTCCCGCACGCCGAAATTCACTCATACCCCACGTACTCTGTTAAGTACTATCCCTCCTTCACCATCCATAGCTGGCGCCGTTTTTCCGTGCGATTACAAGTTTGTGTCCCGCTTTTCTCTTCGTTTCAATTTCTTCTGTCTTCTGTTCTTTTGCATCTCTTCATTTGTAAGTACGATATACGCGAGTGGATGATACAGTATTTGCGGACCTCGTCTCGTAGTGTCTTTTGCAACGTAACCGAGCAGCGTCTCTTTGCTGAGGTAAGCAGAATTGCGACGAGCGGCGTCAAAGCTGTGCCAAATCTCGTTCCACAACAACCACGACCATCAACGCAGAGTAGCTTGCGTGCGACTGTTCTCAACGGCCAGGTATGTTTCTAATTGCTACGTTGAAAAGCTTTCACCTCAGTCGACTTGGTCAACAGACTTTCCAGTTGTCTCAGGTGAGTGTCATATCGCGGGCAACTCATATGTTGGCTGATGATTCTATTACACTTCACCAGTCACTATGCCATTTCTCGACGAACATGTGCGACAATCACAGGCTTCACCATCCGTAAGCCTGGAGAAAGGCGCGTACCGCCTTCGCAGCTCGAAACGCAAAACCGCAAAGCCTACACCGTTAAGAGCCCGCGCAGACTCAAGAGCTTCGCTCAGAGACGCCCCCATCGCTCGATACGAGAAACAAATGGCAACCCTCGTTGTCTTCCTCATCTGTGCTACCGTGACCTGTTTCGGGACGGCGTACTATCTTTTCACAACTAGGTGGGATCCCGACCTTCGTCCTACTACTCGAACCCTCTCTTCTGATCCAGCCTCCCAAACTCAAGTCATCGATTTTGACCTGGCGTCTACTCTTACCGAACCTCAATCTCTGGACGAACTGTCTTCCTTGAACGAGAAGTACCTCACGTATCTTCCTCATAGTGGCTTTCACAACCAACGTATCGCTTTCGAAAATGCTCTCGTGTTGTCTCGCTTGTTGAATCGAACTTTGCTTGTTCCTCCTGTTCGACTGGGCAATGCCTTTCTGTCCTATGGTCCTTTCGACGTGCTGCAAGAAATGCTTGTGTTGTCCGATAAAAGGAACTTGCAACATTGCAAGGCGATTGCCAGAGAACATGGATCAGAAGATTGCGTTGACTATCATAGTTATACACAGGTCCCATGGGACTGGTTAGTCGACCTCTCAGAAATTCGGCGACATCAGAAATTGGTCGGTCGCTGGAATTTCACGGATGAGTGGCTCTACAGCACGCTAGGTTTTGACGATGAAAACGTATTCTCTCTCGCTGACACCTCTCGCGACACGTATGGCTATCAAGACTTTGACCCGCTCTCTGTCGGAAACAGCCTCGGGCGCAAGTATCAATACATGATTCATCTCTCCACTCTGGCTTTGCGCGAAGAAAGGCTTGTACACCTTGGCAGTCTCTTTGGCTCTTCTCGGCTCCATCTTCGAGATCTTCAGAATTTGGCGGTCAGAAAGACCATTCGACAAGATATGGCACGATTGAATCCCCTTCTTCTAGACGTCGCCAATCTTGTTCAGCAAAGTATGAACCGATTCTACATTGGGGCTCATATCCGTCTGGGTGATGGCACCTTCCAGGAGAATGCGCTACGGAACTCAAGGCTAGTATGGTGGAAGATAGTACACGGTGTTCTAGGCTTTTCTATCGAGGAAACGCTGGCCATAGAACGTCGCTTTGCGGAGACCGGGCTTTTTGAGAACCTTGAACCGCCTGAGGAAACCTTAGGTGACTGGGACCAGCCTTCCTCCCCAGCTTCGTTCTATCAACCGTCTAGCCAACCTAGTTTTTCGAATGTGGCGACCTGCGAAGGTCCTCTACATGTTTCTTCGTCGTTACGGCCGCTCAACGTCCCACTATTTATCTCCTCAGATGCAGAAGAGCCTAGGAATAACTTTTACCTCAGGCTTTTTACACGTACATTCCCCTGCACCTTCTTCCTCTCAGACTTCCCCAACGAAACAACATCTTTGGACGGGTTGCAAAATTCGCTAGACGGGTTGTTCCTCAAACCATTCCTACTACCTTTCATCGATGCTTTAGTCGTGGCGAGAGGGCAGACAGTTGTTGGTACTGAAGGAAGCACGTATAGTCGATTTGTCGAGGATGTTTTGTGGAGAACATATCACGGTTATGAGATAGTGCAGAAAGGATGATACTTGACTATCGATAGTTTTGAAGTCTGTATTGATGAGCTACTCTATTGAAGTTATAATAAGTTTGGATTGACGTGGATATCCTCAGCAGTGTATTTTCTTCGTCGCATGATAGGAAGTGGATCATCGGGTCAAAGAGATGGGTTAAAATATCGTTATAATGATACATTTGTAGTTTCTACTTGTCCTTGCCAGTCATATTATGTCCATTACACCCATTCCCTAGGCGTACGGAGCACTGCTACGCATTTAGCCTCTTCGCTTCCCTCCTGTGTCCCCACCTCGCTCATATATTCCCACCTCGCTGTCTCTGGCAAGCTCATCAGGATACTCTCAACCCTGGCACTGGGAGTCAACAGCCCGAACTTCGTCCCTCGGTCGTATATGAGGTTGAACTCGACATAGCGGCCACGACGGATGAGTTGCCAACGGCGCTGTGCTGGAGTGAAGGGTGTGCGAGCGCGTCGCTCGAGAATAGGAAGGTAAGAAGGAACGAAGGCATCACCAGTCGACTTGATAAAGGCGAAGATTTCCTCAGGGGTCCGGGGTCGCTGAATGTCATCGGACAGTACGTGGTGCTTCTGATCATTCAGGTCGTCGAAGAATATACCACCAATTCCTCGAGCCTCTCCACGGTGTTGAATGAAGAAATACTTGTCGCACCATTTCTTTAATTCGGGGTATAGTGCGGCTCCATGGGGGTCGCAAGCTTCCTTAATCGTGCGGTGGAAGTGCACCGCATCTTCTTCGTACAAGTATGACGGTGTCAAGTCGCCTCCCCCTCCAAACCACCATGCCAACAACTTGCCCTTTGTGGGTGATCCGTCCGCCTCCTTTTCTCCTTCCGTTGGCAAGTCCGTAATCTCAAAGTAGCGATAATTAGCGTGGACTGTCGGGGCGTGCGGGTTGCGTGGGTGCACCACGAGGCTAATTCCTGCAGCGAAGAATGGCATGGCAGATTCTCTGATGGGGACAGTGCTATGCTCTGCGCACATTTGCTTCATGGCAGCCGGGGGAAGCATACCGTGCACGATAGAGATGTTCACCCCTGCCTTCTCCAAAATCGACTTGTCATCTTCTGGAGTGGCAAAGACGCAGGATATGCCGCGCCCACCCTCTTTGCGTGTCCATTCATCGCGTCTGAAGGGAGGAGAGTTCGGATCTGCCTTCTCGAATGCAGAAACAATTCTGTCCTGGAGGCCGAGGATGTACTCTTCGACCTGTTTGCGCATCGGCTGGGACGACATGGTGGTAGAGGAGCGACCTTTTGGGGATCTTTAGGGGGCAATGATGAGTTGTCACTGGGTATTTATGTGGGATGGAGGTCGCTTGTCGGGCGCGACTTCCCACGACAGTCCCGGCGTGTCTGGATCTACGTTCTAAGAAAGTCTCGGTGCACAAACCACATCGCTCTAGCACATACCTTTCTGAAGCAAAGTCGTGTAGCAAAATTACGGGGAAAAACCCTGAGACGGTCGAATGACGAAGGGTGTTGAAGTAACAAGAGAAATGTGGTGGAAAGGTTCAAAGATGAGATAACGCTGCAATATGGATGTCAGCGTCAACGGCAAATTTGATCCGCCAATTCCCATATTTGTCAATAGAGCGGGGCGGGACGCCACAAAGCTGCCTTTGCGAAACCATGATGGCTGAAAGTCAGGATTATGGAGCACTGCAAAAGTAACGACACTCTTCTCATTTTGTTAATTACGAAATCTATTAATGAGCACCCGGAGGTTGCAACACGCCATGAGGAACTGGGCACGCAGTTCCACGACGAAGCAGTTCTGCATCCTCACTTCCGGCGCATGGCGAGAATAGACAAAACCTAACGAGCACACCATAGCAGTTGTTCGAAGGAGAACAAGTCAGCCATTACGACCTGTCAATACGCCAACGGTGTCATGCATCAGCCAGACAAACAATACGAGGGCCGACAAGCGCAACGTAGAGCATCCGGACGAAGTTGGATCTCTTCGTTGGCCAGCCCCATAACGGCGACACAACAATCACCTCCACCACCATTACCCACAATCAACGTTACCTCCCAGTCTCCGGTCTCCCCAGCTCGCACGATCAGACTGGAACACTTGCCAGTTTCGGCTCCTAGAACTAAGCAGGTCATGCCAGGCGATCTCGACACTAACAGCAGCAAAGAATCAATGAGCACCCATGAAGACAGAGAAAAGGATATTACGAACATCAAGTATGACATGAGCACTGTCGAGGAAGTCACCGAGTATCCCAACTCGCCCATGACCCCCATAACGTCGCGAATGGGTGGAAAGGCTCGTATCATAGTAGATGGGCTCGTCAGTGGAATACGCAGCATCCCTAAAGCGGTGACCCACAACCAAATACACGACCGACGGTCATCAGTTGGCTCTCGAACGTCGCGTTTCACGGGCACCGACCGCCGCACTACGATGACCATCGAACGGGACAGCGCAGTCGCGTTCAGGTTTAATCCACCAACACCTTTCCCGGCCTTCGTTTTTGCGCCGCAAGGCTATCCACCCCAATCCATGGCGTCGCCTATGTCACTCGACCAGGACCCGATGTCTAAGCTGGGTTCAGAAGGAGACGCCGCAGACTTGAACGCTGACGACACGCACCTCGCACGGATCACCAACTTATTCAGTTCATTCAACCGCATGCCGTGGATCTCCCCTACGCGCGTCGCCGTCGACTATATCCCTGGAAATAGTCGGAAATCGAGTGTACCTGCCTACAAGACGAAACACTCGTCATCGTGGTATACCATGACGGCTCCGGCCACTCCATCTGATATATCGAATCCTTGGCGGACGCTACCGGAGCCATGGTTTCCTCCGACAGAGCTACCAACTACGATGGAGGAGCCTGAAGCAGAGGCGATCGCAGGTCAAGAAACCGTGGAAGGTGGTGACGGTCATGGGCACGAGGAAAATTTGGAGGAGAAGCTACGAGAGCTCAGGGAAGAACTGCAAGAGAAAAGCAGGCAGCTGAGCGATCTACGACAAGTTGTCGAACACCAGAAGTTACACATCAGCGTTTTAGAAGCCGACTTAGAAGGGTTGCGAAAGGTAGGGGAACAGCAGGTGGAGTTGCACAGGCGACGAAGTAGTGTGCGTAGGTCAACGCTTAGGCCTCGCGATAGTTTAGGAGTGGCAGCTGTAAGGCGTACGTCTGTCAGGGTTTCCAGACCAGGTTCCAATTTCTTCGATTGAAGGCAGTATTTGATCGTGTTTATCATATGTGTTATGGGGTATAGTATAAATAAGTATATACAACGACCCCGAATGTACCGCTCTGTATCTAGCCTATTAGCCTATTTCGTTGGAGTATGAACGAATGACCGTACGTCCTATAGCTTTGCAACTTCCCGGAATGTCTTCATTCCAACGAGTCCTCCACCATCCAGAGCAATGGTCGCGCCGGTCATCCATGCGGCAGCTGGACTAGCGAGAAATACCGCTGTACCCCCGACCTCTTCAGGCTTTCCAACTCTATGGAGCGGGGTGCTTTCTAAGATAACGTCACTAGCCACCTTAAGGGTATGTGCCATCACTGTGCAATCATTGATTAACATCCGGGAATTTCTTACAGAAAAAGACGTACTCTTGGTCTCGAACGGTCCTAAGTTAAACATTGATTAGCTTCCAATCGTTGGTCATATTAGCCAATCAATGGCTTACCGCAGGCAATTGTATTGCTCGTAATTCCTTCCCACCCCAGGCGTCCTGCCAGGGTCCTGCTAAGATGATGCAAAGCCGCCTTGGAGGCTGCATACGCATACGTCTCGTGGCTCTGCACGGAGAGTGCCTCCACGCTCCCGATGTTGATAATCCTAGCAGGATCCTTATGCACGCCGTTCTCAAAGCCGCCAAGTTCCGCAGCAGCGCGTAACAATGGCAGACTTTTTTGTGTAAGCGTGAATACCCGTTGTGTATTAAGAGTAAGCACTTTCGTCCATGCCGAGTCGGGGCAATCATCGATCGTTTCGCCCCACGCCGCGCCTGCATTATTGACAAGTACGTGTAGGGTAGATTCCTTCTCAGAAAGCTCTTTGACCAGCCTTTCGACTTCAGAGTACTTCTGCATGTCCGCCGGTATGGCAAAGCAGCTGCCGGGACCAAGTACAGTGAGTTCTGAAGCGGTGGCATCACAGTCTTTGGCTGAACGGGACGAAATATAGACCTGGTACGGCGTTAGAATATGAGCTACTGTGAGAACATGAGAAGCGTACCTTTGCACCATTTACCACGAATGCGGTGGCTATCTGTCGTTCGTTACCGTCAGCTGGCCAAGTTAACACCAAAGCTAGAGACAACATACCGCCTTGCCGATTCCGCGGCTTCCCCCGGTGATCAGGACAACTTTGTCCTTGACGTTGAAGAGATTTGGGATAGCAAACGATGACATGGTGGTTCTCGAGGCCTGAGGCTTGTGGGGTTCTCTCCAGGTTGGATTTGGTGCTATTATATGCGCCCCAGGCGGTACGCCGGTGCAAATCCGAAGCAACCGGGTAGTGATGTTGTAACTTGTCTGCGCCCCGCGGAGAGCCTGCGGGCAGGTGATTTCTGGTGTGCCTAGGTATCTTGCCCACTGTGGGCACCAGCGACGAGGCCCATTTCAGCGTTGACGAACGTGAAGCTCGAAGATCGTCGACGGCTATTGTGGATGTGGGAGAGAAATTTTGAATGTATGCGCGGTGAACAGAAGTGTGACAAGCCGCCGTGACACCGTGTGACTTTCCGCGTAAATCGAGATTGCGAGAAATAATTAATTATTCGCTCGCAGGGTCGAGTCAGTCTGCAGCTTTGCTTTCTTCCCCTCATCTACTTCACATCAAGATGAGTGAGTAAATCGTAGTATCGCACCTGGCTTTTATAATTGATTATTGTTTATTGCAGACGCAGAATCCCTAGACGGCAGGCTATTGTTTGCGATACCCAAGAAGGGTTAGAATAATCTGCACCATATGTCCCAACTCGTTGAAGACTTACCTTGGTGTAGGTCGATTACACGAAAAGTGTTTGGAGCTGTTAGCAGGTGTGTTGCATGCCGTTATGTGTCGTACGTCCGATTGACTTGGGCAGGTGCCGATATTCAATTCCGCAGACATGCACGACTGGATGTATGCCTAGTCAAGAATCATCCTATCGCTCTGTGAGTAGCCTGATCGGCGACGATTCATGCCCTTGTCCTCATTGAGGGATAGTGTATTCTTGCCGGCGTCGGATATTCCTTCGTTCGTTGGGAAGGGAAATGTTGATCTCGGTATTACCGGGCACGACGTTATCCTTGAGGCCCAAATGCAAGATCATGTCACTGAAGAGCTTCGTTTGAATTTCGGAAAGTGCGCTCTTCAGGTACAGGTACCAGAAGCAGGCCCAATCAAGTCTGTTGAGCAACTTGCCGGAAAGCGGGTTGTAACATCGTTCGAGGTCCTGTCTGGCGACTACTTTGGAAAACTAGATGCACAGTTGAACCTTACCGGCGATACAAAGACCAAAATCGAGTACGTTGGCGGTAGTGTGGAAGCAGCGTGTTCGCTTGGATTAGCGGACGGTATCGGTGGGTCATCAGCTCGAGATCTTCGCCTGTTGTCTTGCTGATATGCCAAACAGTTGACCTTGTGGGTACGTGAGTTTCGTTTCTCTACAGTTCAGTAGCAGCACCTTCACTCCCTTTCAAGAATCTGGAGACACGATGCGTGCAGCCGGTCTGCACGCAATCGCGACTGTGCTCCAAACTGAAGCTGTTCTCATCAAGTCATCAAAACCCAAGGACCCTGCACATGAACCTCTCATCCGTCGTATCACGAGCCGCATAGCTGGTGTGGTTGCAGCAGGCCATTATGTGATTTGCCAGTACAATGTCAAGCGCGACAAGTTGTCTGCGGCTACTGCCGTAACCCCCGGTCGGCGTGCAGCGACTGTCAGCCCACTGGAGGACGAACAATGGGTCGCTGTAAGCTCCATGGTCGAGAAGAGCAAGTCCGCGGACGTCATGGATCAGCTTGTGGCAATTGGTGCCGAGGATGTATTGATATTCAATCTTGACAACTGTAGAGTGTAATGATACTTACGTTGCAAGAGAAAAATGTATATCTCGTATTGTGAGTGCACCTTTTGCCAGTTGGGACATATCCGCTGAGCACAGAATAGACCTAGGCTGTCACCTTATAAATGGCAATTTGCCCACAGTAGTGCTGCGTATCAATTTCAGAAACTTCTCCTCCTGCAGTTTCAACTACATAAATTACTGGCTCATCGTACTGCATCCGTCGATAGCCCTTTTAAGGTTGCAGGTTAGTAGGGTATTAGGTTCGTTCACAATGCGGACACCCTCTGGATCGATAAGGCGCTTCAGATAATCTCTGGTGTGACTCTTGTATAAAGGCGGCATTTCACACCTTCAAGCTCAACACCCTTCGCATCCCGCAAGTTTACAGCATGTTCGGATCTGGACGAGGACGTGGTGGTGCACGAGGCGATGGCTTCGGAGGATGGATTAGCGCACAGAGTGGGATGCCTCGATCGTCGCAGTCGTCGCGCAGAGGACTTCGAGGTCGAGGCTTTCCCTCAAGAGGCGGATACAACAACGACTGGAGAGTATACAGGCAGGAACAAGCACCTCCAGTCTATATTCTTGATGGCCTCGTCGAAGAGGCCGTCCAGTCCATTAGTGACCCTTCGACGGCAAATGTAGGGGATATCGAGGCGAAAGATGTCCAATACCTTGCATCCTACACATGGACGGACGCAAAACAGCCTACTATGATCGTACCAGGTATCTTGAAAACGATCACTTATCCGTGTATGATTACACCCTCTGATCTATGGCGATTCTTGCTTAGGTTCCCCCCGAGTGTGGCGCAACAGACCCCTCCCGTACACAGTCCCACCAGATACCGGAGTTACCTACGCATACTCCAACTCTGTGAAGATTCCTTCCTCACCCCTACTTCCCCTCTTCCGCGCCATTGATCACATCGAATCATCAGAATCATCCTCAACCAAGTTAGATTGGTCCTCAGTCGACTTCATCACTGACAGAAACAACCTTCGAAAGTTGCTCTCCTGGATCGAACACAAGGAAAAGGGGGGAAGAATCGATGAATTCCGCATTGACTTGCAACTTTGCGGAGTGGGGACGGTGCTGATGCAACGTTGGGAGCCTCACGCTGTATATGACGCCCGAAATTCTGGGTATGGAGATTCCTTTGAAAAGGAAAGCACGTCTCCTGGTCCAGATTGCGAGAAGGGTATTATCACTGGGCATAGCCGGATTATCTCATACGTAAGTTATGGCTTGCGTGTTTCTCTTTCGTCGTCGTATCCTCATTACGTCGTTTGTACTGATAGGTTATCCATGGGATGAAGATAGTGGTGCGATGCGAAGTCGATGCGTGTATAGATTTAGAGAAGGACGAAGATAGCCAATCTCTTTCCATCGAAACTAGGGGCTCAAACAACACGTCGCCACCCAAGGCTGTCTCTGCCGATGACCTCGCCGATGCCCTTTCATCTCTCAGTGTCACTTCATCGAGCACACCTCAGGATGTCAAAATTGTGGACGGTGGAGCCGTAGTCCCACAATCGTCGCTAGTCAAAATCAAGACACGTTCAATGAGGAACGTGGAAACTTTTGACTGGTCGGCAGCGTACTTACAGCTCTTCCTCGGACAAACTTACAACCTCTACCTCGGGGTCCACCAACGAGGGACATTTAACGAAGTACGCGAGGTCAATCTCGAGACTCCAGAATTCCAGGAAGCAGCGAAGGATATGCAGCCGGTTCTGAAGAAACTTGGGAGGTTGCTAGACGAAATTCTTTACATCGCGATCGAGTATGGGCACAAGGGGAGATTGAGCGTTGTTTGTCGGGCGGGGCAGTTGAAGGTGTATGAGAGAAAGGACGAGGCGAGCTTCTTGCCGAAGGATGTTCTAGCTCGATTTGAATAAGTTCAGGCCAATGGTGAGCACTTCTGCGGACAACGTCTCTGTATATAATTCCAATGTTTTCTTCGTTTCTGGTGTCTCAACTTTTACTGCCTTACAAATACGCATAAAAATCTATGACGAGGTGAAAATAACACGAACATAAACGTTAGCTCTGATGATATACGCGCACGATTCTAAAAGACAGTATTTTATGTATCATGTATGTTTCGGTAACCGATGCACGAACAATGAGGATTGTGAGATTCTATCGGGAAGCCGCCGCTTGCCTTTTTGACTCATTCCCTTCGCTACTTCCACATCCACATCTTTCACGTACTTCCAACATCCCTACAACGTCTCAGAAGCTCTTGTATGCTTCACGGATACTGATCACAGGGAGAATGGGTTTTGGACCGAGTTACGACGTGTGCTGTTGGTCTTCCTAGGTGAGCAGCGCGACCTGGTTTTTCAACTCGATTCACAATCATGACAAACGACATTTCAGGTTGGCATAACGATAGCAGCAGTACTATGGAGTCACTTTAAATCGTGTCTTACAACACCCACACAATGAGCAGGCCTCTTCGTATGTAGGAAGTCAAACAAAGGCCAGCTTTTTCGCGATTCTCGGACGCACTGATTTGCGAAAGTGTTTATTGGCCCTATCACCACATTCGTGTCATGGTAATTGTAGATTTTGGTTCAATGGAAGGCTTTGTGCGAGTGCTATGAGAACGTGATCCGTGGAAGTTCTGCACCGACATCACTGTGGGTCCATGTTTACTGTGTATTTTTCCAGGTCCTCGAACGCTCCTCGCGATCGATGCTTCTACATCAAGGACGACGACCTCAACCTCGAAGACTATACTCACAGACGAACAAGCGGCCACAGCCCACCTCCGTACACTGTAAGTCCTGTCGTTCAACTCTCGCGTGTTTCAGCGCGGCCTCATCGCTCAAAAGGGAAGGGAAGCGTTACCAGGTTGGAAAGGGCCACAATTCTATATCGTGTAAGCTATTCAAACAAAACTTGGTGAAACTACATCTGCTGAACGACAATAATATCGCGCACTTAGACCGGCCTCCTGAAAGCTTCGTAAACAGTAAATCCCGTGGTCGTGATCATGTTTGGCGTCCGCACCTTTTTCGACATTCTACGCGCATTTGATCCTGTTGGATACATTGAAGACTCAGAGCCCACGGAGCCCCCAGTGGACCATGCTGCCGAAGCGGAGCGTGCCAAAAGGGAGACCATCACTCAATCTATGATTCACTCGGGTGCAGGCAGCATACTTCCTGAAGAGCTTTTTGAGCTACTACTTCGTACCATCCAGAAAGACGACCGTCGTGCCCAAGTTGACGAAATGATGCTTCAAAGGCGGCCCTTTGACCCTGTCCTCCGGGAAATCGAAGTAATGAAAGCCGGTCCCTGCTATACGTTGAAGAACTGTGCCCTCGTTTGTCACTATTGGGCCAAGAATACGAGGAAATTCATGTTCACAGATGCCTGCATATACATCGACTCATACAGAAAGGCCCAACGATTTAGGAGTATCACGATGTGTTCCCAACCACGCCTCGTGCCGATCGCGGAGTACATCGCAGAAGTAAACGTCATCCATAAATGCTCGAAAGCGAGGCCGTTTTATCAACTTGTGAACCTCCCGCGAACCAAAGATAAACTTTCGTACTTATCCATCCATGGCCCCTTCCCCGACCGCGTTCCTATCGGTACACGAGACACTCCGTACTGGGACGCGCCACCCCCACAAGCGGCCAGGATTCCACCATCCAACACCGCCTACAAATCCGTTAGTATCTACAATCTAGACTTTCCATCCTTCAAGCACGCTACAAAGTACATGAGGCATTTTGGCGACGCAGAAGAAATTCGTCTTCACAATATCACGTGGTCTCCAACGCGGGGCTCTCCTCCTGCATTCACACAGTCACTGAGGCGGCCAAATCGTCGAAAGTGTGTTTCTGTGCACGCTGATAGATGTACAGACGATCTACTTGTCTGTCTACACGTTGCCATGATGTATGCTCGCTTTCCACTACGCCGTGACGTACCCGAAGACGATCAAATCTGGGCCATCGACTTGTTCGCAACTATTCGC
Organism: Irpex rosettiformis; assembly: GCA_022160335.1. Classification (NCBI taxonomy): domain Eukaryota; kingdom Fungi; phylum Basidiomycota; class Agaricomycetes; order Polyporales; family Irpicaceae; genus Irpex; species Irpex rosettiformis. Next base: position 729,520 of record MU274913.1, on the reverse strand, counting down.
GATTTTTACTACCAGAACGTTCCTCAACAAAAAGATAAGGGGCCTCCTACATGCAGTCTCTCCTCCTGTGAGTCGTTCATCTTTTCGAAATGCCAGTTTCACTCAACTATGGTGTTTACCAGATCGCGACGACAACTGGAGCCTTGAGAAGCCTGCGCTTCGTTTCGAGATAAACGGCTTCTCATATGAATACCCCAAAGTTACTGTTTACTTTGAATGTGGACCGAGACGTCCTCTGCCTGGACGACATAGCTTCGGTCCAATACGCATCATTGGCATGACCCTCGTCATTGGTGCTGGCCACAATCCTACACCAGAGACGGTAGCCAACACATTCGACCTTACGGCTTTCAGAGAACAGATTGAAAATCGATGCTCGCTGTCATTCTTGGTCGTCGCATTTGGGGACTGGTATACCATGCAAAGCGTCCTCAAACTGCATCCAACATTGCGCGATCCCCTTGGTCCGACACGCACATGCATGTTTGCATGTGGAAAAGCAAAAGCGATGGGCTATATGAAGGATTGGGTGGGGATTAACCCAGTGACGTTGAAGCTTACCAGTGCGAAACCTTTCTATTTTCTAATGCACAAGATACTTGAACTGAAGCACCGTTATTAACAGGGGAGAAATGGGAAAACGTTGAACGTATACTACCTGACCTGATGACGCGGTAACAAAGGGTTTCCACATCTTACCTCTGTAATGAACTTTCGACTCTTTCGCAAGAGAAATGCACTTTCGTTGCGGCTTTCCGGAATTTTGCCTCTGGTTCATTTATCATTGTCCGTCAACGTAAAGGTCCCCAACATGTGCCCACAACACGTCTCAGATGTTGGCATTCCGTGTTCGTTGGCGCGTGTCAGAACATCTGGTGTAAATCGCCGAAGACATAGTAGCCTATAGAATTGGCCATTATCAGTACGTCTCGAGATACAGCACTTGTCTTTTTCATAAAGAACGCCCTTTGCTGTGCTCCTAACATATAAAAGTTATGTATAGCGAAGGATAGACGGTCCACGTCCAAAGTGATCATTGTTCACGTAGGCAGTCAGCGTGAAGGAAAGGAGAGAGCCATGTACTGGTTCAAGGCCGCGTAGTTACTGTTACAAACACTGGTGCATGCCCCCATCTTCAAACGACTTTCTATTCAACTCTCATATCCGACATCGGCAACTTCAACTCATCCCAGAAGTCTCGTTCTGCCATCACGTCTAATTAAAATCCGCTCAACCCGATTTGCGAGTCCTTTATTCTCTTTGTTGCTTTCATTCCGTACTGATCTACATGTTATTGTTTTTCACGTAGTGGACGACCAAGTCATCAACAATCCGGAGCTCTTGAACTATGTCAACAGTCCTGCGTTCGAGGAGCTGTGCGCTAATATCGCACGCGAGCGTACCAACTCTTTCCCCACCGACCCCCCTCCGAAACGACCTTCGGTCTTACTCAGATGCATCCGACTCGTCTGCCACGACTGCCTACCCCAACGGACCTTCGGGGCTCGAACTCTACTACGCTCGCGTCAATGGTTTTAAAGCTCACGCGCCCAGGCTCATCCGTGGTGTGACTCTCCTGAAACATTCGAGCTTCCCTCGGGCCCCACAAAGAGAGGCGTCTTATGAACGTTATTGCGGTCCCGGACGACTACAAGCTCAGTGAAAAGGTCAAGGAGGGTGGCATTGTGTGGGACGGTGTTCGCGATCATGTATGTGCTTTACTTGCTATGCTGTCATGTTCTTCAAGTTTACTAACGCTGATTCCAAGATTGTTAAACTACTCAAAGATGGTGACGTTCCAATCTCTGCTTGTGACTTTGTTCGGTTCACCTACCTCAATAAGTTTCTCGGGCCAAGAGACCGACGACGACATGGAGGAGGCAGAGGACGAGGACGATGAAAACGAGGAGGGCAGCGGTATGGACTCTGAGATCGACGTTGGCGCATACGACAATGTCGCACCCGTCCCGACTGTTTGGATCGGAGTCTTGCCTAGGTCTATTACCGCTACCGCTGCCATGCAAGTGTCCAAAGGCATTCGTGTCTACCTCAACGAACTCGATGCCGGAAAGATCGACATCGCCTTACATGAGATGAAGTTCAATTTCTCGGCCGGTTCAGCTCTCTGCGCTCCCGTCGAGGGAAGCCACGCTCTCGAGTCCGACATCGCCGACGTCTCTGTTCCGCTCTAGTAGCCTGTTCATTACAGGTGTCGGGACGACCACGCAGGGAACTCTTGGGGCTTACTTCCGCGTCGGGAACAGGCTGTTCCCCATCACCGTTCGTCATAACTTGTTCCTTCTCGACGACAATAATGGCGAATATCGCTATTATAATAACATCAATTTATCCCATGAGAATCTATGTGCTTTCTGACTTTGACTCCTACCTACAGCCTCTGCACCGAAAAAAGAGGTCATGGTTATGGGTGACGTCGCGTACACTAACTACAAAGCTTCTATCTAGGCGCACATTGGCACCCTTCTCGACACCGCCAAATCCACTACCGGAAACCAGGACTCGCTCGAGCTCCCTATCTTCAACCACGAAGAGGAGCCGGGTACTTTCTCGAAGGGAGGCGACTCCGGCTCCCTCATCGTCGACATCCTCGGTGGGTTCGTGGCGTTGCTTACTGGTGGTACGAACAAGGGAACAGACGGCTCGTACATCACCTATTCCACTCCGTTCAAATGGGTTTGGGAGCTCGTGTGCGCGGAGTTCCCCGGTGTGGTCTTGTGCTTCGACGATCTTGAGGCTTTCAACCTCGCTGCCAGTGACTAGGTTCGTTCCTTTCATTCGTTCATGCAGATCGATTGCTAACGATGTTTACGCAGGAGGAAGTGTACCACGTCTCTCAGCCTTGGTTTCAGGTTTTACGACTTTTAAAATGTAGCCTAGATATCTTTATACGTTGACGATATACCCGCAATCCGTTACCCCACTTGTTTTTCTTTCCTAGACTTTCACGTAGCATACCCACATTCTATTTACTTTAACGTCTTTGCTCGGCCTTTGACCTACCTTATTTTCGTTTGTTAAAGTGTAGCCATACCAAGAAGCTAACAACTGGATAGTTCCAAGATCCTTACTACGACGAGACTACAATGGGATCAATGCAAGGATATAGATGCCAAAAATGGGTGTGAACTAAAAGGTGGGTTACGCTGCCGTCTTGAGAATGCGAGCCAAGATAAAAGGTGGTTAGATAATGAGTTCGGTGGTATTAGAATGTTTCTTCTTCATCCACCGGCTGCTCAGGCAACTCAAAGCCCTCCTGCTCAAATGGGTATTGGATCAGTAGAACTGCATAGAGTGGAGAAATTATTGATGGCATACCTCAGTTGAGTAGAGGATTTTCTGGATATCACGGAACACGGGGTCATCTTTGCCTTCTGATTCAAGAACCTCTAGTTGTTGCTGCACTAGAATCTCGATGTCGCGGAGCTGTCAAAAAGAGCGGTGAGCGATCACGTGATCATATAACGAAGCGCAGTCCGCGGAGATGCGAAAGCCGCCTGCCAGTAGCAGACACGTACCTTTGCAAAGTAGAAATCCCTCTCCTTTTCGAGTCCTTCTAGATGCCCGCTCATCTCTCGTATCTGTGCATGGAGACCCTGTAGCTGTTCGTTCGGCTGTGCAGATCCTGCTCGATGGCCACCAATAGGTGTCCTACCCCCGGCTCGAGCACCGCCTGCGCCGAGCCCACCGGTCCGAGCGGTAGGAGCGAGAGGTGCGATTGTGGCCGGAGGCTCGGCGGGTGCGCCACGTCGTCGGGCAACTGGGTCATAACCCTGTCCGCCGTAGTTTGAATCCCAGAAACGCTTTATCCATTGCATGAATTCGAGGTTATCTCTATCAGAACCAGTTGGTCAATACTAGGGAGAAAGACATGGCATCATGCGACGTGTAACGCTTGCCGGGTAATACGCACTGCATCTTGCATTTGATCAACTTGTCTACGGGAATTGGCTATACATATGATCAGAGAGATGAACGATTTGGAGCACGAAACGGAGGGACGCGCCTTGTCAATCTTCTTTGCTTTGAACACGTTCTGTAGTACTTTGAAGTTTGCAACAAACTCGTACTCGTGTTTTGCATTCATTTTGACCCTCGTCATGGGCACATCACCTGAGAAATTGCATTCAAGTTTTGTAATGCGAGAGTAGGACCGCACAACTGCTCATGCTCACCATATATCGAGTCAAGGATTTGACAGTACGCCCCGCCTGTTCCACATTGCTCGATCTTTGTGTAGTTGATATGCAAGAGCTCGTTAACCCATGCAATCAGCTCTGTTCGTGATTCTCCCATCGTTCGACGCGTGAGATGGACGTAGTTTGCGAGGAGATAGTAGTGGACGATGAAGATCAAGGCGGTCGACTGACAGTGCACCCGTATTTGGTCATCGGCAGCAAGCGCCCAAGTACTTATGTCAGCCCCGAGAGGTTAACTTGTACAGTACTTCTCATACGCTGAAAATTCTACTATTGTTTGAGATAAATGCGTTCAAAAATCTTACGAAAGTTGTATTATATTATTAGTGGTCTCTTCAGCTGGGCAAGATGGACGCTACGGAACTGTGCTCTGTGACACACATCACGTGACGTGACAGTGACAGGTCATGAGCGCGCCCATACCACTTGGCACTGTGACTGCCGCGGCCTATCGTCCTCAGCTTGCATCTGCACGCCGACGACGCGAGCTTTTGGTAATACTGACATTCTCTGTCGTATCCTAGGCGGTACTGTCGCGTCGAATCCTCTTTCTTAAAGTGTTTTGCATGGTCATTTTTGGAAGGAACGATACGGTCATTAAGGTATGCCACTCTTGCGACTCCGTATGGGTATTGCGCATAGCAGAATCATTGATGATAACTCCAGATAGCAAAGAACAAAATTCGTCATGGATGCACCTAAACTTACTCTTCCTACAGAGGTCTGCTCGCAGGTCGTCCAATACGCCTACCCCAGTGACCTCCCAGCCTTAGGGCGTACGTCCAAGGCCTTCCAGGTGCTCGCAGAAACACGGATTTATGTTCATATCACCATGAAAGACGATGCGTCCCTCCGCAGAATTGGAACAGCCCTTCTCTCCCGTGACCATGTACGATCCTCATACGTCAGACGTTTGTGGGTGTACCAAGATCCCCGCATAAGCAGAGGTCCATGGTCGGAAGGTCATTGGCGAGTAATACAAAATATTCTACCCAAACTTGTCAACCTCGAGAGTACCTATATCTTTGATGAGGCTTACGTGAACACCTGGATATTCGATACAAACCAAATACGATTCCAACTCCGAGAAGCCACCTTCGGCTTCAACTGGGACAATGCGCTCGTAAATTTCTTGGAAGGCCAGCATGAACTACGAATTCTTTGCATACAAGCGCCTGACGAGGACGACAATACTCGTCGTACGCTCGCCCCTGGATCCCTGCAGAAGCTGGAGTCATTCGATGGACCCTTATTCGTCGCCACCGATCTGATAACATCCCCTCTCAGACGGCTGTGCATACGCGTTGACGAAGAGAACGCACCTCTGTTCTCGGCTTACATCACGGAATTTGCCCGTACTAACAAGACTCTCAGCAGCCTGAATGTGCTACACGTCCCAGAATATCTCGTGGCTGATTCGCTACACGTTCTGGCTTTGTCCCCTGTCTCGGGATCTCTGCGGTATCTTGGCATACTGAATCTACCAGTATCAGAGGTACGATGCCGTCACTCGCACTTTGTTTGATTCCACTGAGACAAAGCCGATAGCGTTATGACATTCATCGATCACTACTTAAATTCGAGCGCCTCGAGGTCATCCAGATGGATGTCTCACATTGGAACCCCCCAGCTATGATTTTGCATTTTGCCATGCTTGCAACCGAACTCCGAACATACTGTTTCACGCTGCGGTGTGTGGTCATATGGGTCAATACACAGCAGTGGCTTGGACGCTGCGAGAACGATCATTGGGTCTTCCAACAACTGCCTGGCCAACACCATCCTACGCGGGATAATCAGTGGCGCGACTATTAAAAAAACGCTCGTCTCAGTGACAGATCGGACTGCTACACCTATTCAGGTGTAGTTGGGTGCGATGACCATTGTGCTATGTACTATGTGCGTTCTCTTTTCATTACCGCGCGGTTCTTTATCGCTGATGGACATCTCTGCTCCGACCATTGCGCAAATTCCCTAAAGCAGTACTGTAGAGAAAGTGTTAGAGTCATTGCGTCGTTCAATGGACGGAAACGATCCTAGGAACGTGTAAATGAGTCAGTGTGTGGGAATCGATCTCTTCAAGTCAGTGCTTATCTAACCGGAGATTCACCCGGTTATTTGCTGCTTTGGTACGGTTTTGGGTCCAAGTGTTTGTCCTTCTCGCCATGACTGGCCCGGCACCTTGCCTTGAAAGTTCTAGCCCTCAAGATCTCAACATGGCCAACGCAACACGTTCCCTCCATCATCTGCGTAGTCTACATAATGTTCAAACGGTCCGCCACACGATTCCTCAGATGGCCGCTGGGACCGTGTATCCGCGGACCCGGCAATACCCGTATTGCTAGGAGGTAACGCCGCAACCGGATGCACATCGCGCTGCACCCGGACATGCAGTGGCCCAACTGGCAACTGTGCCACAACTACTGTCCGTATGCCTTTCATAAGGCCCATGGACATCGTGGCATGAAGGCGCTGCATGGCGCCTTCGCGGGCTAGTCAAATCCATCCCTACGTTTCAACTGTTTCCATAAACCCCCTCAGTCTTTGACCCTCTTCTTTGCTGGCCTCTGTTATCCCCCTTGTGATCTACCTTTGACCCTTTCACACAGTACTTATACTCGCGGCAATGTCAACCTTCAACTGGCCATCCTCATCCTCTTCCACCTCCAGTGTCTCTTTCACGTCGTCTCAGATGTCTTCCGCCTCTCAGTATACTTCCAAGCCATCTAGCATCGCAGCTCTTCCGAGTTTTGCACATTCGCTGTCGGCACTGCCAAGAATGACCTCAGTAACGAGTGACATGGTCCATTACGGCACGCTCGCAAGGACAAAGCAAGCCAGCGAGGCAAAGGTGGGAGGATCATACAACGTTCAGTGGTTAGCGCCACTCAACAGTCGCATCAAACAGCTTCAGACGGCCCTACAGAGCGCGAAACAAAGACCGAGTGGCACCTACCCTTCATTGGTATGTGCTACTTTGAATTCACGCAACAATACGCTGACACCCACGCACCTCCAGCCTTCTCCCAGTCATGACTGCGGAGACGACGACGACGACGCACTCGTGATACATAGGCGGAAAGCTAAGACCTGCGTGCGTGTTTGTTACCCTTACTCTACGCCACTCTTACTAATGCTGTTCCCTGCTGTCTACAGACTGCCAGAATCGTATAAGCACCCTGATGCTCTGCCACTCGTCTTTCAACAGGCACTGCTTTCCTACCATCCAAGCGTCTGCGTACCTCAATCTCTCAGCTTTCGACAACTTGTTTTATTCGACTCGCTCATCATCCCCAATCCACACTGTACTACTATCTATACCCTTCATTGTATTTCTTGGGTACCTTCAGGGTTTATCATGCAGAAAGGACATTAAACCAACTTTTGTACTTCTATTCACTGTATTTCTTTCCCAGAGGTTGTGAGCAGATATAATTCTTCCTTCCATACCATTCTTGTTTCCGTCATGTACCATTACTAGTAACTCTGGATAGTTTCTGGCGTATGGTAATACTTTACAAGATAATCATTGATAATAGAGACACAATTTCGTGTATTGCACACGTTCGAGGGTTAGAAGTGTAGTCATCTGAAAACGTCAATGGTCGTAATTCGTAAGCTGGAAACAAGTACCAGTCCTATAGATAATAACAATATATGTCCAACTTTGACAAAAAAAAGCAGAAGAGAATGGGAAGAACAAACACTTTGTCACAATAATCGAGACATAGCCCCGCGTAAATAAGTGCAGACACGACAAGCACGGAGTTCGCTGGCGCCACGATTACTCGCCAGCAAAGAGGCGCACCAACATGTAGCTTGTTGAGCCGAGGAAGCGGATAACTGTTGAGGATAGATGCGCACCAGTGAGCTCTAGTACGTTCGTAAACCGGGCCGTAGAAAACAATCACTCACATGCTAGACCAGCGACAGAGAATAGGATGAACGCCATATAGCCGTTGACGGTCTTGTGCGCGCCTTCAGTCGAGGCTTTACCCGTGGCAGTACTGTGCGAATAAAGAAAGCAATGAGGTTCAAAGCGATGCAGCTAGCGTAGTTGGGTTCACGTACACTATGATTGCCGCTAAAAGGCCCTGCAAAGAGAATTCGAAGTTGATCAACACGATCGATTGAGAGTGTTTAGGCACTTACATTCGAGAGCGTCCAGACCAGAAGTACCTATTAGGAAAGCAAGTACAACGATCAGTATCGAAGTCCGATATACCTGGAAGACGATTAGACGACACACGTACACTGCGTGAATGGCGTGAGCATTCGTTCCGAAACAACATGCGGTGAGACAAGAAAGACTTACTTTGTTCGGAAGGACCGGTAATAGTCTTCCTGCTCCGTCTGAGGGTCGGGTTTACTTTCCGCCTTCATTGGCTTCGTAGATAATACTTCAATCGCATCTTCATACGCAGCATCGATATCTTTTTCGTCTGATGGAACCGCGACTTCGACTTCATTTTTGCCACTGCCCTTGCCCGCAGATACAACACCCAGGTCGGTCGATACCTTATTGTCACCCTTGGTCCCCCATGAGACATCGCTATCAGCAAAGGGTCAGACTACAGCCGATAGAATAGCGGAAATTACTTACTGAACATTGGCGAACTGCGGAAAAATGGAAAGACATCAGAGACCCATATACACCCGGTCAGAAAAGGGGTGCACTCACAGCATAGACATTGAGAACGCTGACGTACGAGGGGGCCAGCAGCAAGTATTGGATGAAGGAAGTTATCATGTGCCAAGGTTCAAACTAACCAGGGCGTCCAACGTCAGTACGACCCGAACGTTCCGATGTTGGGGAAACGCGTAAGCAACAGGACTCACGAAAATGAGAGAAGCAATGATATACAGCCCAAGCGTTGCTAGCAACGATATCACGATGTTACGGAAAATCGAGTTCGTGAACAAGTCGGAGAACGTGAGTGGGCCATCGGACTTCGCTAAATTCTCGATCCCCTTGAAGGCGAGGAAGAACGCAGCAATCTGGAATCGGACCGGTATTCAGTACCTGAGAGAGATTTGCCAGATAAGCTATCGAGGCATACCGTCATGTAGATGGTGATCACGGCGAAACCGATCATTGCCAACGTATAGAACCACTTCGCGCCCTGGGGACGATTACCGAGCGAGAGCAGGAAGCACATGACCAGAAGACCGAGATAGAAATAGTTTAGTATAAGGTTCAAGATGTGGACACCATTGCCGAGATTGAATGACTTGTCTTCCATAGCTTCACTGAGGATGACGAAGGAGATGTAGAAATTGCCCTAACAAAATGCTGTTAATTTTTCGGTTCTGGGTGACGTTGGATAAAACGTACCAACGCAAACCAGGAGAAAATAAGGTTGAACAGCTGGTACACCATTTCAACATGAATCCAAAACTTTCGGAGGAACGTGTGTGATGAACGATAAATGTAATGGAAATGGAAAGTACTATGTATCGCAGCAAAGAACGAGCCGTTCAGCCATCGGCGACGTTGGGAAACCAATTCGGGAACCTAGCCCGCGACAGCGGTCAGTCCCAACACGCTAACACGACAGATTGTAACCGCAACCTCACCTGATCAGGCACATCCGTCACAGCATATGCAGACTTTACGTAGTGCAAAACCCAAGAACCTCCACGTTTTGTTACGAGCTCCCAACACAAAATCTGTGAGAAGAAGCTGATTTGAATTTGTCCGGGGAGTAATAACATAAGGCGAACTTACACGATCCTCTGCGAGATACATGTTTGCCGTGAAGATGTCGGCTCCCGCGCCGTGCTGCAGATGAATATGAATAACACGCAGAAGAATGTGCATATATGACATCATACCATCTTCTCACCCAAGAAATACTTTTGCAAAGGACCCTCACCAGTCACATCGTTTTGCAAGGCAATGTACCGGTAGGCACTGAAGGCTCCGGGCAACACAGAGATGTATCCGAAGATAGACTCGCTGCGTATCTAGGGTCAGATATTGGCTTCGATCACTTTATTTAGCACTCACAGTGGCTTGTCCAGAATGTTAGACATTTTATATTCAAAGTTCTGCGCAGCAACTTTCGACCAAGATAAGCAAATATAAAATGTGGAGAAACAGGGGTAATCGCCGGTTTACCTAATGGGTTGAGCAAGTGCTGCCCGTACTTGCCCTTCAACGCGACGATCTCACCACACGCCCCTCCCACATTGGAGTTGATGTCGAAAGCCTTCCAGAGGTGGTAAATAGAGGTGGGGCCAGGCATGGTTCCCACGTCGAGCAGCACGCAGACGTTAGGTTGCAGAATAGGACCAAAGGCATTGAAGAACCATCGGTGGGAGTTGATCTTCTTCTGGTTCTTCTCCTTGAGACAGAAGATTATTTGGACCGGAACTATGCCTCGTTCTGCGCCTTCAAGCTTCATGGACGGTGTTACGGAAACTTTAAAGTGTACATCAGGAGATCACTTCATGAAAGATGGGATAAAATTACTTACTTTGCGTCGTGTATTCATAAATATGTGCTGTAACAGGCTTTCCCGCGACAACGTTCTTGAAGCAACGTAAGACGACCATACGTTAACACCCAAGACATAGGGGACTTGGGGACACACCTTGGCCACACCGTCCTGGTATGCACCCATAGCGGCAATGACACTCAACGTCCTGGAGTTGATCTTCTGACGACCATCCGACACAATGCAGACGACAACCTTCTTCCACCCTTCCTTGCCCCATGTCTTACTGCGGTCACGCTTACACAAGTGTGCGATGTTCTTCATAACACCATGCATAGTCCTCGTGAACAGCTCCTCATCCTCGTTGTACATCGTCATCACGATGAACAACTCTGTTCTCCGAGGTGGATCGTAAAGAACCTGCCTAAGCGTGAACCCGCTCTCCTTGAAGTCATTTGGATCACATGTTGCTGCAGAGTACCGCATGTTCGTGAATTCCCTCTCATTTTTGAGTGCGCACATGTTCAGGAGCTTCGACGGGACTTTCGGGTCAAGTACCAAGTTTCCATGGAACAGTTCGACCTTCTTGATCGTTTTGTATCGCCTGGGAACACGCTGCGGAATTCGGCCATATCTGATATTGCTCTCCTCATTATCCTCGTCCTTCACTGGGTCATATCCACCCGGTATCGGCATACCCATCCCTGACGGATTGCGATTCAGGAGCGGTATGTCTCCTGTGTCAAAGTTATCCGGTTCGTCGTGAAGGGTGTATCGTGAGGGTTCATCGTGCAGCTGGAATCCAGGAGGGCTGTTTGCTAACGGGCTGTGCACGAGCGGTGGGGAGAGATGACCTGAGTCTGAGGGGTATCCGCCTGCGAATGGGTTCGGGTACTCGGAACCAGGTCCGCCTGGCGGTGGTGGGGAGTGATACGGCCTCGGGGGCGAATGGGAAGGCGCAAAAGGGTCGGTATGGGGAACTGAATATGGTGGTTGGTCGTAGGGATTAGATACTTGCGGGAGATGTGTGTCGTAAGGATTGGGCGTCGGCGCAGAGTTGGGATATGGTGTATACTCGTCGTCGTAATAGTTGCCCTGATGCTTCCAGACATATTCAACAAACTTCGCTTAAATCCCAACAATTTGACTCACCTGCGGGTAATGAGACATGGCTGCTAACGATGAACGTCCTCCAGTGTAAACAAGGCTTTTGAGCGACTGTGCAGGGGCAGTGCTGCTATGCTTGGAGTTTCCTGTGCAGCTGTTTACACCACGTCTCTCTTGTCCGCAGCGAAGAAAAGTAGATAGAGTTACAAATACTGCGCAAACGGGAGGTAGGGCGAGCAGATCGTTGAGGTCGTCAAGCAAAGTAAGTTATGAACTTATGACCATTGCGGCATCCCTTAGACGTCAACGAATCTGGCTCCAGCTGGGATCGAACTCGCGCATCAATTAGGTAACTTGATCACGAATATGTCTATTTATGGGCATATCCCTGGTAAAGTAGTAAATTCAAACAAAATTCGCCAAATAAGCTGTGCGCATGTACTCGTACTGTAAGATGCCATGCATGCAGCTATGGTGGAAAAAAAATTACGAATAATCAATTACTCAGAATCAGGAGCCTCACTCAACTAGATTATTTACTACAGACACTTTCATTGAAGTTGGTTGAAGCTTAACAATACGAGAGGGCAACGGTTGCGCAATGCTTGAACGACTAGCTTCGCCTTGTATCCGTATCTCACGGTGAAATCAAGGGTACTCTACAGCGTTCTTCTGGCAGATTCATTTTATATTTTATTATACTCATTTTACTAGTTTAGTGGTATAGTACTTAATCTAATTATTCTACGGATAGTGATGTAAAGCAAAAGTGTGACTTAAGTACGAGGGGACCTGACTTACACTCGTCATATGCGGCGAACGAGAAGCAGGAGTTTGAAGTCGTAACAAAAGGAGTTACGGTTGAACTGCCCTTTTGGGAAGTGAGGTTGCTAGCGCGATCTGCCACATGGAAAGCACGCGATATGGTCCGTGCGCACAGACGCCGGAGCCAGCATATAAAGCTACGCGATGTGTGATGCCTTTCTTCATCGAAAGTTTCACCTCGCGGGTATATATTTGGGGTGCTTGTGCTGCCTTTTTGTGCGTACACGAGCATCTTGAACCTTTTCTCGCAGGGAGAATAATATCCTTCATCCTAAGATCGCACCGACGCTCTTTATAAAAAGTCGGGTCGGCCCGTAATGGAGGGATAGACTTTGTAAATATAGTGTACGTTACAATGGCATCCTTGTATTCTTCGCACTCTTGATCGTATTCGATGAGCAGGTTTCATTTTACACATTATTAGCGAGGATTGTTTGAGCTTCACTTCCCCGTTGCCTAAATCCTTGTCATGCACGAGTAGACATGACTCGTTGCGGCGGGATAGCACTGCCATCGTGCATTATTTATGGAATATAGGACGTGGAAGGCAGAGGCGATCCAGACAATTGCAACATCACAGGATGGGTGCTACGCTGTTCACGGACCCTGCCAGCCAGACCTAACAAACTCCGTAAGTGTCACCTTTCATTCACTTACAGATCCTTACTTAATACATAGAATCCAGGAACCGTGAATGACAGATTCGTAGCGCTATCAGCCACCGGAGCCTACAAGGCTGTGTGCTCGTAATACGAGTGTCACAATCAGCGATCAATTCTCCGCATTATTTAAGCCTCGCCAGTACTGCGATCGTCGAGTACACGTCCTTCACTCGGATTCTCTGTTACAAACACTGAACACGAGATGGCTGAACCTACCTTTCATGTTCCCTCCGTTGACCTTGATCCTTCTATCATCGACTCCTACAAGCAATTGGGTATAAACCCTGACGAGTTGATGGTACGGTGACCGGTATGATAGCAAACATATACACAGGCTCACGATACTTCACGTGCATAGGAACTATTGAAAAGTGCCCCTGCCGACCCAATGACAGGTCAAGTTGGACCTGAGGAGATTATCAGGTGAGCCAAAACGTCCATCTGACCAACGAGCTAGTGATCTGATCAGCGTAGGTTTATGGTGAAGAATATGGATAACCCGATAGTGCAGAGGGTCGGAGCAGCTGCACAAGAGGTTTTAAAAGCACGCGTAGAATCATTTGATGCCGATTTCACGGGTTACGACTGGAATTCCCTTGCGTCGACAATTGTACAAGAACCTACAGATGGATGGTGGCAAATTACCCTCGAGAGGTTTGCATACGTCGATGGCCAGGGCAATTTCATCAAGGAAGAAGATGCTCCAACACTCCCCGGCGCACAGCCCGCATTCTTCCTCAATTGCGAGCACAAGTCTATCATACGATTAATGGAACAGGTTTACGGTTTGCCCAACTCCGAGACCGTCTTGCGGTATGTCTGTTCAAGCAGCCTCAGAAGTGGCAGCTACTCAAACCGATAATCGTTTCCAGCTTCATCAAACGAGCGATGGTCACACCTATGCCCGGTCTCTCCCCAGGCCTCCCTCGTCTCCTCCAAATTACCATCAAACTCTCTCACCATCGCGACGTCATTGCACCTTTCCTCGATAGCCTTCCCGCCCCTTTTGAATGGCTCATCGAAACTCCCCAACTCGCTTCAGCCGTCGGAGACATGCTCGACCAACGCATGCAAGGCAAATACGCTTCATTCATGGGTGCCGCGGAAATCGCGAAAACCGAAGGTAACCGCGCGTTTAACGCCAAGGAGTTCAAAACCGCTATTGATGAATACACCAAGGCGATCGACCGTGCGTGGGACGCGGCGAGTTCGAGGCAAGGGACGGAGGATAGGAAGATAGCGCATCGGTTCATGGCGGTGTGTTATGCCAATCGGGCTGCGGTGTATCTCTTGCCCGGGGACGAGTCAGACGTGAAGAAGGCATTGGAGGATTGTCAGAATGCTGAGCGGTATAATCCAGATTATGCCAAAGGGTGAGTTCTCCAGCCGCCAGCTATTGTAATTCTCAAAAACTCATACTATGCGCTTCAACTGGCAGTTATTATCGACAGGCAAAGGCTCACGAAGCTCTCGGTGATATACAGCAAGCACAGGAGACTCTTAGACGCGCTCTCAGCAGACCTGAGCTCGCAACAGACAAGACGTTGCTCAGTCTGCTCAATGAACTCGACGTTCAGCTTGATTAGCTCCGCCGAAGGAAGCTGCAGTTACTTTTTAATGTCAGTCGAGTGTAGCACTGGAAATCATCATAATTTGGCTATGGAGGGACAGTTGTACTTATATGCAGGCAGACTCCGAGAGATGTATCTTACGGAAGACCCGTGTAAGATCGCTGTAATTCAGGACCTTTACACAACATCCGTGAACGACTGACACCGTAATCATGAGCGCCCCATGATGAGTCAGTCAGAACGCCGCCTTCGAAATTCGTTCTATGTGGCGAGACTATGATTGCGTGGGACTTCCGTTATAACCCCCATGTCCCAAGGTACGTACAGTTTGTTATACACAAATCTTCTTTACTTCTACAATCTAGTTAAAATTGTTCATGGGTCTCTTTCGTAGATATCTCGTACGTCAGGATCTCTGCAGGGGAGACCGTTCCTTTACGGCACAGCGTGCTATGGCCAGACCAACCGGTCTCGTACGTCCTTCTGCCGGAGGACTCCTCTGGCTTTCACTACGGGGTCATAACCATCAATTCAAAGGACGTTGATGACTCGAATGCGGAAGCTCTACACGCTCCTGTAGCGGTGATATCTCTGTTCGGAGAGGCTCTCCCACCGGTAGCTGCAACTGAATCAGCGGGCTTGAACCCTTCGCTGGCAAGTTCAAGATCGTCAGCTACACCCACCACCGCCCGTTTTCGCAAATTCGCTTGTGATCCATCTTACCAAGGCCGCGGTATCGGTACAGGCCTCCTACAACACACCTTTGCCATCGCAAAGGAAGAGCTTCAATGCTCTGTCGTTTGGTGCGATGCGAGGATGGAGACTGCAGGTTGGTACGAACGGAGAGGGATGCGAAAGTTTGGTGAAACTTTCTGGAAGGGGGATATCGAATATGTGAGGATGAGGATCGATATCTAGATTTTGCACATTCCTAATTCCTCGAAAACACGCAGTAGGCAATGATGGTGAATTGATTCATATACACTGTGATGAACACTCACGCTGGTGGGATGCAAAGCTCGCGAATGGTGTCTGTTCTGACGAAACAAGGCCCAGTGAGGTCGAGACATGAGTGTAAGTCCTGGGCGTAGACTTATTTTCTAGATCTTGGGAGGAGCTGTGGACTTGTGCTAACCAACGAAAGCATAGTAAGCATTAGGTAAAGCGCGGGTGTCACTTAGCTAGGAAGGGAGAGGAGGTATTCTACCGGTGATGAAGCTTTGAAGGCTGGTTCGAATATAATAACTCAGCCACATAGTATGAACTGACACGGGAACCGGCATGGCCAATTATCCTGCCTAACTCTTCGTAAAGCTTCTTCTCAGAGGTCATGGAACACGGATACCACTCATGCACAATGGACAGAGACATCCTGAAACTTTGAACGACTCATTTTTCCCTCCTACAAATCCGTAGGGGTAGCCTAGATACAAAGCACAATTATACATTCTACGTGATTTATCAGCCACACGATAGGAACCCTTGCTTTGGCTCAGTACTTACTAAAGCTTGTAGAACATTAAAAACTGTCTCCATCTCTACCGTCTCGATGAACAAATTTTCCCGAGTCTGCGATAGTAGCTTTGTCGATGAAGGCGAGGATATCGCCAACAGACCGTTCAACCGTGATAGCCCCTTCGAAGTCGGGATTCTTCTCGCGGTTTATCTTGTTACGGCTTTCATAGAAGGCTTCAACTTGCTCTTTGGCTGAAATTAGACAAAATGGCATCGATCAGCCATACACGACATAGCAAGATCATGAAAATCGACTTACGTCCCTGAGCTGTTTTGACAAGTCCAGGGTTAATCGACAAGAACAAAAGCCCTTGGTCTCTGAATCTGCAAGCATATTTTGCGATGGCGAGGTTCAGTGCTGCTTTGGAGATTCCGTAGCCAGCATAGTTGCCGAAATCTGCGGCATTGGTGACCTTTGGCGAGCCCAGTGTGGTGGAGATTGCAATGCACTTTTTCGTGTTACCGGCGAGGAGCAAAGGGAGGAAGGCATTGATGGTGTGAATGGGTCCAACGGCGTTCGTTCTGAACTGTCTCACGAGGTTAAGGGACTTTGGTCATAAGCCGACGATGAACGCAGCTTACGTATAAGACGAGATCGTCCTCTAAGATCTCTGGACTAGGGCTATGAAGGGTTATTCGGCAATAAGAGACAACTGGCGTACGCATGAAAGATTAGATACGCACAATGCGTCGAGGGTGAGTCCGCCTCTCTCGTGTGCCATTAGGGCGCTGTTGTTGATGAGTATATCTAATGTTCCCCCGGTAATTTTGGAGACTATGTCTGCAGCATTCTGAAATCAAATACCATTAAGTCCGAATATTATCAGGAACTGCGGCATCGGCTTACCTGGAGCGCATGGGCATCCTTATTATTGGCCTCTATGATGTGAACATTCTTGTGAGAATGTTTGGCGACGAAGTCGAGTAGCTGTGATGCAGATGACTTGCTCCTAACGACTGCAAATACAGCGTTCGTCGGGTCGTTACTGATCGCTTGAACGAAGCCGAGCTATGTGGTAGACGATGCACAAGGATGAGTACAGGGATACCTTGAAGGCGGAATGGTGCCGAGAAGAAGTGAAGTACGTACCCCCAGTCCACGGGAACTTCCTGTGACAACATACGAAGGCATTATCAAACCCGGAAATGCAAACAGGTCGATGCATTCAATCCAACATATGGAGGGGTTTATATAGTCGAAGAGCCTGAGCGCCCGGTGGGAACATGCTGGTATTTCGTGCCGTGAACGCGTCAGACTTCGCGGCCGCACCAGTTGACTAGTTTCTGAAACCGGGCTTTGGCCTGCGTCTGAATTCAATGAACTCCACAGCGGGTTTCAGCGGTAAGACCAGCTTGACGACACGGTATCGGACTCAGCTTGCTATGGCGTGTACTTGACTTCGACTTCGAAGACGATTACCCCTTCAAAATAGCAGACTTCGACGCAGACCTCCCATCGAACCGCCTTCTCAGATTCGTTTGTCGCCATTGCTTACCCCTGTAGATTTTTGAGTTGACGGGGCAGTGTGAACCAATAGTCACCGGACTCGGTGTTAGATAGTGACAGCATCACAAGGGCAAAAACAGCCGGACACGATGACGATTGTACAGAGCCCAACTCGGACTAGTACGACTAGTCGTAGCCACCCGAGCCTGTAGTGATGTACTCGCTATGCTCTATACCTATGAAGAATGCCATGATAAGATAGATAAATAATTCGGGATACAATATCCAAGCCACACGTACCCTCATCCTTTAAAATCTGTTTTGTTCGCTCTTCAATCGGCCCTGACACAGGGAAGTCTTCTTTATCAAGAAAAAGTTGTGACCCCTTCCTTATAATTCCATGTTTGGTCACCGATTGAGTGACAATGATATACTTGCTATATGGGTCTTTGTGGGACTTTCTCTCGTACGCCCTGCACATGAGATCGTCGGTTTCGCTCAACTGTTCCAGCCTTTCTTGAATCATTTGTACTACTGCTGCTCCGTATCGTGCGCTGTGCTCACGAACGATGGTTGCGTCGGGTCTACTGGCCCTGAGAATGCGGTTGGCCCATTCTTCCGCTTGAGCAGCTTCAATAACGAACCCGCCTTGCGCTTCGCAAGTCATGATGAATTCAAGAGTCGAAGGAGACACCAAGATCGCACTTTTTCTGTGAGATGCGGAGGTACCGGTCGATGCCATTTTGTCGTCGTAGTGCAGTGAGCTTGACTGAGGCAAGTTCGATTACTAGTAGTGCTGCTGGGCTGAATTTCAACGATTGCTTTCCTAACATATATATGTCTGTGAACAAAAATCCGTTAGCTCCTACTAATTAGGCCTCAAAATATTGAAATTCAACATGGGGTATCATAAGAAATTCTTACCTGTGGAAGTGGCCACACGCGTGACGACGTCGACGTCCGGCGACGTAACGTTAACCGTGACGTTACCTCTACGTGTCCGACGTGACTTGTGACAAGATTCCGAAGTTGCCGCCACCACCGCCTGAACCGTCCTCCATCTCTACAACTCCGATAACCACCTCATCCATCATCCACTGTCCCTCAAAAATATGGCTGACCCAACAAAAGCAGAGTCTGAGCAAGTCTTCAAAGTATTGAAAGCTCAAAAGGCGAACAAGGTACGTATGTCTCTGTAGCACTCCGCACTCGAACGTTCTGAAGGAGATGTAGATGTGTTTCGATTGTAAAGCGAGGAACCCGACGTGGTCGAGTGTGACCTTTGGTGTCTACATCTGTCTCGAATGCTCTAGTAACCACAGAAACATGGGCGTGCACATCTCTTTCGTACGGTGTGTTGCTCATAGTTGACTCGTGCTAACATACGGCTTACCCGGCGGCATCGTGTAGATCGACAAACCTAGACAGCTGGCAATTGAACCAGCTTAGAACAATGAAAGTGGGAGGAAACGCGTCTGCAAACGACTTCTTTACGAAACATGGTGGAGCGACTCTGCTGGCTGACGCTGATACGAAGAAGAAGTACTCAAGTCGAGTTGCGGAGTTGTACAAGGAAGAGCTCGCGAAACGTGTAAAGGAGGACATAGCCAAGTGCGTAATATAGCCCCTCTACTCATCCTCTAACTTTCTGACCTATACATCAGGTACCCAACGCGCATCTTCGTAGAGGGGATGGAAGCAGCAACACCTGCTGCAGGGAAGGCCACTGGCGGCGACGAAGACGACTTCTTTTCATCATGGGATAAGCCGACCACAAAACCAACCAGCTCAGCGTCATCGACTCCTTCAGGGCCACCAATTATAGGCCGCGCTGCCACCGTGCCCGCCGCTCCCCGTACAATCAGTTCCTCTTCTCTTCGTTCTACATCAACTCCCGGATCCCGATCAGGATCTAAACTTGGCGCGTCCCGACTCAACTCTTCAGCTGCAGTATCTACATCAGCCGGCTCTGCTCACGCTGCTCCCAAGAAATCTAAGCTTGGTGGTCTGGGAGCTAAGAAAGCGGCTGCGCCTATCGACTTTGCTGAAGCCGAGCGCAAAGCTGCAGAAGAAGCTGAAAGGATCAAGCAGCTGGGATACGATAGGGAACGGGAACGTTTAGAGGAAGAAGAGAGGGCGAAAAAGGCGGCTGAGGAGGCAAAGATTGCTCTCGTTTCACGCGCTCAAGCTTCATCGAATGGTAAAGCTGCCACCGCACCCGTGCAAACGAAACCTTTGGGAAACGCTCATGATATGGAACGGTTGGGTATGGGTATGAAGAGACTTGGGTTTGGGGCTGTACCTGCTGCATCTGCTCGGGCTAGGTACGTCGACTGGTTAATGTCTCAAATTCAGCGCTCATGTAACGTATACACAGCTCTGCTGACATCGATGATGCCCCTACCACCGCCCGTGATAAGTTTGGGAATCAAAAGGCTATCTCCTCTGACATGTACTTTGGCCGAGGTTCTTACGACCCCGTCGCTACCAGCGAAGCGCAAACGCGACTGCAATCCTTCACTGGTGCAACCTCGATTTCCTCGAATCAGTACTTTGGAAGAGAGGAAGACGAGCTGCAGGGTGTGCCTGGAGGAGGCGGAGACGGTGCTATGGGCGACGGGACATTGTCGAATCTGGAAATGTCTGCAAGGGATGCGGTTTCGAGGATTATGGCAAACCCTGATGTGCAGAACGCGGCCGAGAGCATTCGGCAGGGGGCGTTGAAGGTGCGTGTTGATCTAATGGTTTGTTATCGAGGAATGTGTTTCTCATTTGTGCGCTATTTCTAGCTTTCGGATTACCTCGCACAGATGTCAGAGCGTTAGGACAGAAGGTGGAACGTGTGATCTCTCAGTCCTTGTGTCCCCCACACGTGTATCTTACAGGAGCTGGATGGTTTTCTCGATGTTCAATATATATGACGGTTCTCATCTGGAATGTCGGACCGGAGATGTAGGAAAGCACGAAGACCAGGTGTTGAAAAATCTTATTTCAAAAGTTCTTCCACTACCCTATCGTCGTTGATCTTGGCAACATTGGCACCACGATAGTTCAAACGTCGTAGTGCGTCGATCTACAGACCATCGTTAGTCGACAATGAAACTTTTTTTGTGAGGAGTTGGGTGGCGTACCACTTTACCGCGTTCAAATCCAAGCGACTCGAACTGATCTACATGCGCCTTCTCCAACCCCGCCATTGCCACCTCGTCCTGTTTCTGTCCGGCTGCGCTCCCTGTCTTCCCGGGTCCCCCGGCATACACCATTGTCCAATACCTCGCCGTCTCCTCGAAACTTGCCTTACTCGTTAGATAATGTTTCGCCACCTCGGCGTCCTGAGGGTCGTTCGGTTCTGGGGAGCACAACAAAGATTGAAGAGAAATGAGCGTTGATTTGAGGGTGAGGACAGGCGACCATGCGTCTTTGAGGATGTCGAGGCAGATTGCCCCCGAGGCGGAGGAGACGTTGGGATGGTAGATCTTGGTGAGAAACTTCATCTTGACTGGTTGGAAGGGGTAGGATTCCGGGATGACGATGTCCTATATCAAAGATTCTTTGTCAGTTTCTGGTGGCTGTGAGGGTATGGGAACTTTGGACTCACTACATCGAAGTGGCCACCCGCATACGGTGTGTCTTCAGGGCCCTTGAAGGACCCCTTGAGATGAAACGGAGAGTTGTCGATGAGTTCTATGTTTATATGTGATGATTTATCGTTCTTGCAGTCTGTGGACATGAAATGAGTACAAGAGGCCGTATTCGCGAATCGAGGGATAAATAAACTTTACCTGCGATTTCTTTGTTGACACGACGAAGACGAGCATCTGCCATGATAGCGACGATTCGAGCCCAAGCAAAGATACACTAGAAAATACAGTGGTGGAGGTCAAGGAGAGAGAGATGGCAGAGGACGTGAAAGTCGTGTTGAAAGCACGAGGAAACCATTTCGAGTGGCTCGCATAGATCTTGCCTTGGTTAGTTTCGGCATCGTCCGAATCCTCTTGTTCGTCAACAACCACCTCTGTTTAATCCACTGGTCTGATTCTGACAATGCTCCCTTGCTCAAGTAAGAAAATATCGTAGAATACGAACGGTTCGACTCATGCCGGGAGGTAAAGTTTGCGTATTGCCTGTTAAAGAAGGATTCTGAAACTGTTTACTCCCCACACAGTCAGGTTCCACTTCCTGGATCTAAATCCGACATAACCAGATGTACAGACTGAATTAAGCTCTCCCAAGAACCCATGCGAAGGGTTGCGAGCATCGCTATTGCTATGCCTTCCTACTGAAGCTAGGTCGGTCTATGATCAACCCTCCTCAATGCAGGCATGGGTATTTTCACCTGGCCCTCTGCTATAACCGCAATAGGCAACTTCAAGTCTTAAAAGTCCGACATTTAGGACAAGTATCGCCAAGCAGTATTGTTCCTACGCCTTCTGGGACGATTGTTACGCTTCCAGTATCGAAAGTGGTCATGTGGGCGTTTGCAGAAGATGACGTTCCCTAGACAGAGGTCTACCATGCAGTACGCCACCGATTCACCGAAAATTATCATTAACCTTTCATCTTCGTCACGCCAGTCTCATCCTCTATTATTGGTGAGTTCACGTCCAGTATCGGGTCTACGTCGGATTCCCTAACTGAATAAACTGGTTCAATCGTTCAGATCCGAAGTGAAACGTTTGGCAGCCTCGTTCGGTCTTCGAGCTTCGAATGTCGAGTTCATCCTTTTCTATGCTCACAAGTGGCACTGAACAGAGTTCTTCCTCGGTACTGAACACCAGAGAAGGGTTCTCCTCAACCGTCCTAAATCCGAGGTTGTCGCTACAGATGCTCCGTCACCCAAAACAGACCCCGTAATACAGCACAAAATGTTGACATATAAGGCTGTGGGGTTGCATAACATACTGAATCAGTTGCTGGACACCGCTGCAGTACAGCTCACAACATGCTTCGATTCTTACTCACTTTTGTCTTCGCCTCGCTCGCCGCCAACCTTTGTCGTGCGCAGACGATTGAAGGCCAGTACGACTGTCTTCCCGCCGGAAGTTTCACCCTTTGTCAGAACCTTTGGGGAGAATGTACGTTCCACTTTCAAATAGCACTGTCAAACTTGTTGACGACTGTTTTAATATTGCAGCTGCCGGTGTCGGCGGCCAGAACTCTACTTTAATCAGCACTACTGGCAACAGTATCTCTTGGGCAACCAACTGGACTTGGGCAAATGCTCCCAACAACGTAAAGAGTTGTACGTGACTTGTATTTAAATTTCGGGATGTTTGATTCCATCCTGTACACCGCAGACGCAAACGTCCTCCACAACACTGCGAAAGGTGTTCAGGTATGTTCACCCTCTCTTTCAGGGCAAAAAAAAAACCATAGACTCACTGAGACATCCCATAGCTCTCAGCCGTCAAATCGGCTCCTACATCCTGGCAATGGTCGTACTTGACCCAATCTCAAGGTATCCGTGCCGATGTCTCGTAAGTGCACATTGAGCATAGTCATTCGCTGTACTGATGATATACCAGATATGATATCTGGTTTGGCAAGGCACAATCTGGGAGCCCCGCTACCTCCGCATCTTCCTACGAGATGTACGTAGCATATTGATACCGCTTGTGTGGTATATCTTACATCCATCATAGCATGATCTGGCTCTCCGGGCTCGGCGGGTATGGTTTCATTTTTATTCTTCACGTCCCTCCCACTAAGAATCCCTTTTGTATGATCGATTCAGAATTCAACCAGTTGGCTCACAGATCCTCAGTGGCTTGAACATCGCCGGTCACACCTGGAACCTTTGGAAGGGCCCCAATGCTAACTGGGAAGTCCTGTCGTTCGTCAGTGCAAACGGAGACATCACAGACTTTGATGCGGATTTGAACGATTTCTTCAGTACGTCCACCGTCTTATAGGGTGTGTGAGGGGGTAATACTAACGCGTATGTCTGTGCAGCCTACCTCGTTCAAAGCCAAGGCGTTGCATCAACGCAGTTTGTCCAAGCCATCCAAACCGGGACAGAACCTTTCGTCGGCTCGGCTGATTTGCTGATTCGTAACTTTAGTGTCTCCATCAGCTCCTGATTCTCCAGCTGAGTACACAATGCCTCTTCGAAATTGTATGTATTACGAGAGATGTTAGCTTCCTCGCGAAATACAAAAATACTGTCTTGAACACAATTATGAGCCTGGTGCGGACCGGACCAGAGATGTTGAAGTCGGAAATCGGATAATGCCCGCTGACTCCCTTCTCCAGATTAGGCAGGTCTCGTGGATGAGATGCACTCAACCCGACCCCGTGTTCTCAGACTTTCCCACCTTAGCATCAAAGTAGCGTGGGCTGCCATACAATATCTCCTGTAATTTCCACCCATTTCCCTTTCACCTTCCTCCTTGCAATCATCTTCTCATGCACACAACAGCCTCACTCTTCCTAGATACTCTAGCTCGTGCAGGTGTCACCCACGCCTTTGTCAACTGGGGCAACGATCATCCCGCGATTCTCGAAGAACTCGAGCGACAGCGAGTCGAGAATGGGAAGACGGCGATTGAGATCGTAACCTGTCCCAACGAGATGGTGGGGTTGAGCGCTGCTCAGGCGTTCACGCAAGTTACAGGGAAAAGCTCGTTGGTGATTGTGCACGTGGATGTTGGCACGCAGGTACGTAGCGACTGTTTCTCTGCTTCTTGTTAGAAGACGAGATTAGATGGTCGTTGATGTGTAATTGTGGACAGGCACTTGCGGGAGCTGTGCATAATGTCGACCGTGGACGTGTGCCTGTGATCATTTTCTCAGGCTTAGCACCGTTCTCTGCACAAGGTGAACACAAGGGCTCGAAGAACGAATGGCCGATGTGGCCCCAAGGTAGCGTCAGCCATAAAATCTCAGTAATACTCGGCCTGGAAATAAATTTTACCATCTGTAGATGTGCCGGATCAAGCAGCGATTGTACGCCAGTACATGCGATATACTACTCAGATCTTGAGCGGCAAGTCTGTAACGAAAACTGTTTTGCGTGCACTCCAATTGTATGCCGAAGCATCTCTTTTTACTCGTGATACGTCTACTGACCCCTATGTCTTCTAGTGCAAATAGCAGTCCGAAAGGACCAGTGTATATATCGGCTCGCAGGGAAACCTTGGAAGAAGAGCTTGATGATGCCACTGCGAACGCGAAGATCGACCTGGGTAAATGGCCATCGATCACCCCAGCAGGATTGTCACCAGCAGGTAACCCACCTTCGTCACTATGACATCAAAAGCTGACAATATTGGCACAATTATTAAGCCGCACGTACCATTGTGGAAGCCTTGTCTACCGCCGAGTTCCCTCTCTTCATAGTCGCCCATTCCGGCAGAAACACTCGCACCGTAGCTCCACTGGTCGAATTAAGCACCAAATTCTCTGCGGCGGTCATCATGTCCTGCGGTAGTTCCGTCTGCGTCCCGTGCTCCCACCCGTTTTACCTGGGCAACAACTTCGGCGGAAAAATTCCACTTCTTGAGGAGGCGGACACCATTTTGATTTTGGAAACGGACGTCCCGTGGATCGATGCGTGTCAGAACGTCCCACGCGAAGGAGCACGGGTGTTTGTCGTGGACTCTGATCCTCTCAAGCAGACATTTGGATGGTCCCATGTTGATGCGGAGTTGCTCTGTAGGGCAGATTCGGAGGTCGCCCTGGGACAACTATTGGAGGCTGCCAACCAGCCTAAAGTGAAGCTTGATCACCCTGGGATCGTGGAACGTGCAAAAAAGTTGAAGGAGCGCCACGATGAGTTCATCGCATCCCTAGAGCTCGTAGAGACATCGCTTCAAAATCCAGAAGTGGCGGAACCTGCCTACGTCCTATCCATACTTCGGAAGGCAGTGGCAGAGAACACTCCGAGCCATGGAGAGCGGACACTTTGGGTAAACGAAGCCATCAGTAGCTTTCATGAGGTCTTCAACCACATCAGGCCAAACGTTCCTGGCAATATGATTGCCTCGGGAGGTACCAGCTTGGGTTTTTCTCTAGGTGGAGCCGTAGGTGCATACCTCGGCAGCCAGAGCACGAACATGGGACATGACCTCCTGGTGGCTGTTGTCGGGGATGGGACCTTCATGTTTGGGGTTCCCAGTAGCGCATACTGGATGGCTAGAAAATACAATACTGTGAGTGTGCACCGTCAACTCAGTAGCCAACACATTGATTACATACGCGCCATCAGCCATATTTGACTATTGTCTTGAATAACGGGGGCTGGGCTGTAAGTCTCTGCTTCGGTCATGGTCTTGTTCACTCACCGACATCATGATGGCAGTCACCGAAGAAATCAATGATGGGCATCTACCCCGCTGGCATCGGGAGCAAAGCAAGCGGAGACAAACTTTCTGTTGGCTTCGGACCCGACATGCCAGATTATGCGCAAATCGCAGCAGCCGCTGGTGGAGCGTGGGCTTGCAAAGTCAGCGATGTGAAGAAGTTCAAAGAGGTGATTGAGGAGGCAATACATGTCGTGCTGACAGAGAAACGATGTGCAGTAGTGGATTGCATTGTACAGTCGATATAGTGCGTGTTCGGTTTGATTTCGGGAACATTGAAGTAGAATGAATGGACTTCAAATGGAATTTGAGTGTAATAAGAATTGGCATACGGGTAAGACACTCACACGCAAGTAGAGTTGTGACCGGGTGATATATCGTACCCGGCACTCGTGAACAGAATAAAACCCCGAGGTCGACAGAAGACCACGGTGTCGAGGTATACACGTGTTATAGTATGAATGGAGAAGAAAGCTATCGATACAGTGATGATGAAGAGAATTATGGGGGTGATTATCTGGGGGGCTGGGCGTCGTCAGCATAAACGAGAGATCCGGCGTTGTAACACGTACTATGTATTATATCTCTCGCCACAAAGTTTCTGCAACAGCTTCATTATCCAATACGCAGAGATTGTCGACGACTTTCATGACGACACGGTCGAAATCGTAGACGTAAACTACCCGTTCAACTTGCGGACAGTATATGCGAAGCTCATAGGTAAGAGCTCGCAAGGCAGCGGGTGTCATTGGCGGTGGTTCCCATTCCGTTACTTCGAGCTCCACACATTGGAGATGTGGTAGGCGCATGAGACGAGTGTAGAAGTCTACTCTCTGCGAGATAATGCTTATGAGTAAAGTCTTAAATCCACACATTTGAATTTAGTTCACTTACCTCTGTTGGATCGACCGGGTAAGCAAGGGTACCCAGGTAACGCAGCCCGTGCCTGCTTGAGAGTACCCTGTCAATGGATGTCACAAGCTCTAATGTGAAGCTCGATTGATATGAATCATCCGCGAGGTCCAATGCTCGTAAAGGCTTCTTCGAGCGTCTGAGACTTGTCAGCAGCGCACGCAACTCGGCTCTTTTGTCCTCTATCTTTGCCTTCGAAAAGCATGTCTTCACACGCTCGACTGGTCTCCCTGGGACAAGAGCTACTGCTGCTTCGCTGAATGTGCACTCCAACAGCGACAACAATGGCAGGGAAGGGGGCGTGCGAGCCACAGCGGGACAAGACGGCGACGAAGGTCCCGCTGTTCTGTAGTCTGCAAGGTACAGATCATGTAGAGCGGGCTGAGAGCGTAGAAATGTCTCGAGGTGGTGATCCCAGTCGAAGTCGGAATGAAATGTACGTAGCTGAAACGTACACCCATCCAAAATCCACGCTTGCGATGAATGGTTGACGCGTCCCAAATACACACTGAGGAAGCGTAATTTGGTAGTTTGTCGAAGAGCCGATGCGACTGTGCTCCAGAAATCGTCAGGGTAGCTCGACTCACTACTCGTATCGCTCTGATCATCATCGTCATCCATGTCACCTTCCTGCCCATTTCCTTCGTCGACATATATGGAGAGCGCCTCGACAAGTAACGCAAGTCGTGGTGTGCGACCGAGGACGCTGTATAACGAAACCGAACGTGTGTGGCCGCGCAAGTGGAGAGTGTTGTACAGCGCTCTCTCCGCTTCCTTCTGAAAGCGCTTTGAAACTCTGCAAAGGGAGAGGAGGTCTGAACGAGAACCGACATATCTTGCGATGATGCTGTGGACCTCCTGCGAGAGTTCCATGCGAGAGGATGGCGTGTGGTGGTGAAGCCTGAAGCAGGAGCATCGTCAGAGGTGTGCTGTGGATATGGAGCTTGCGAACAACTTTTTAAAAACAGACCTTTTGATCCGGGACTGTGAGCTCCACCAAGAACTTGGTATGCAGCGGGCAAAACCTGGGGAAATACAGTCTATTCTGCTGTGCTAATAGTCAAATCAATGATGACGTACCCTTTAGCAAATAAGAACGAAGGGTTCAACGCCGGACTGCTCTCGTATCTTTGTCGGTTGATGACAAACAATTCCGTCTCCCCTCGCTCCCAGTACAGCCCTTACTCTGTACCACTTGCAGGCGCTTTCAATTGTCAGCCGGTAACCTATGCCCTGAAAACGCGCTGTTCGTGAATGGTATCGATGAAAGTTGGCTTCCGGCATTCAGAGAGTGACATACCGGGGGTATCGTACTACAAAAGCACAACCTTCTTCAGTTTGACCGGGCTTTGGCTATTTATTCTTTGGTGAGAAATAAGTGCCTTTATCGACAAAACCAAGCAATCCATCGCACCTTTCGTCCACCTGAGGGAATATGTCCAGTTATCGAATGAGGCCGAAACTCAGAGTCAAACGACTCCACATAGAACAGAACCACGACAAGAATGCTTCAGAATCTCTTTTCAGACTTTGTGGCATGCTTTATAGAATCCCTGGTGTGCTCTTCACGTTCGTGACCCGTTCTACGAACAATAGCCACCGTTCTCCGACATTGCCAGGGACACTCCCGAGTACTCCGAGCACATATGTGCCTCGCTTTTATTGCTGAATATCTCCGCCCGAGCAGTCCGTAGGCAACGGCAGGGTGGTAGATAGAGGGCTGCATGCGAAAAAGATCGAGAGAAGTAACTTGTACGACGCAACTCGTAAGACGAACTCGCGCACATGGACTTCGCATGGATGCCATGTGAACATGTGGGGGTTCGGGACCATAAAGCTAATTTCCCCACTGGTCGAGAGTCACCAGTAAAACCGGCGGAATTAGTTGACAACAAATACCACGGCAACCATTGCGCAGCTCGACGAACCGATAAGCATTGGAACCATCGACAATTATGGGATGCAACCATGTCTCGGACTGCGGTTAGGAGGCAATATGGAAACATACCGTGCGAAAGGGTTCTCTTAATGATGAGGGCCTCGCCTCGAGTAAGCACGAATCGGCCAGTAAAGACACCGAAAGAAGATGATAGGGGGGTTGCGCTTGTGTCCCTAGAGATTTTGACATCGCGCTTGACTGGACATGGACCCACGGCAACGGCATGGGACTTTTGGCCTCGGATAGGGCAGGTCAAAATTATATCGTTTCCAAACAGAGAACAAGCAACGTAGCGTCGAGTCCAATATACCACGGGGTGTGAGAGCCTATTAACGAAAGCAAACTGCTCGAAAATGTCACAGATAGACTGGCAAAGTTCACTGCGGACCCGAAGGACAGACAACTGATGCCGGTGAAGGAAGCTGATACTGGCTCCATATACTAGAATACACTCACGCGTCACCCCGGAATAGTAGTGCATCAGCGGTCTTGCTTGAATATGGTTCTGAGAAGCCATGTCGGTGTTATTAGCTTTGTGTTATATGACCTGAAACTACACAGGTCGCAAAATCAGACATACTCGTGACTGATGGGGATACGTACGACTACTCCAGTTTCTCCAACTCTTCCAACCGCGAAAGTACCACATCTTTACTCGTTTCCTCGATTTCTCCAGCGAGAAACACCTCATCCAAGATGGCATAAACCTAAACGAAGAGAAGTCAGTTGCAGGCAATAAGGACGGGAGGTTGATTACTCGTCTCAGGCGTCGGGGTGAATAACAACGGAGAAATCATGCCGGCCGAGAGCAGCTTACGAAACATCGACATGATTATACCCGCCACCAGGATGAGACTTGATCCCTAAAAGATAGTTGTCGCACCTTATAGAAGTTGAAGACAAGGTCCAACTCGCACACATTATCAAAGAATGAATCTGTGACGATATTAGTATTAGAGATGGAGTATACGCAGATGTACAGGAATGGCGTACCCAGAACTTCCACAAACAGATGGATAGCCTCTAGATATGCAAGTTCGTTATCGTTTGCGTCCACACATACACAGAAAAACAGCCCCGCATAGCGTCGGTACACGATCTTGTGGTTGCGGAACTACAACAGACCCTGTAAACGAGAGGTTTCGATTGGAAATAGCGGCATCGCATACCTCGACGAAGTTGGACTGATACTTCTGATCTCGAGGTGCTACGAGTCTATGTACTTCTCCCCTAAGGCGAACCTGTTCCCGTCCTTCTCAATGTCATCCTTTGGCTGGTATTGATGAGCCCTCTGCTAACCTTCTCGTCGTCATCGTAAGGCACATACCACTTGGAAAGACGTGTCTTCCCCTGCCGATTCTGAGAATGCTACTTGAGATTTTAGACTTTTACAATGTAGTGACAAGACTTACCTGAACTAAGATAAATCTTATCATATTGCTGCCCTCCACGGACTGACCGTAAACGTCGAGTGAGGTAAGAGTTGCATGGTGGCTCAAGCTTGCTGTTGTGACGCTCGCGATGATGTCTGTTTCAATCTCCGATTACACTCTTTGGAGTAATGCTTACCATCATAATTAACTTATTCAAAGACCGCTTATCAATACTTTCGAAAACGTATGGGTTAGTAAGAAATTGAAAGTGCTTTCTTTTCTAACCTCTTCTCGAATAAAGTTGTACTTATGGCCACCACATAGCACTTATGTCGGTATTCCACATCGTCGAAACAATCCAAGCTGACACGTATCAAACGGTTATTATTCTTCTCCAACAGATGGCGTCGCCGTTGATTCGGATGTTTGATAACATCGAAGTCGAGTCAGAGCTCAAGGTTTCTCTACGACCACCATGTCAGACTCACTCAGCCCCGACACATTCAAGCCGCTGCTCAGCAAGCTGGTGAATACTCCAGAGTTCTTTACTCCTCAGGATCTTCAGCTTGCTTTGGAACACCTCTTCACCCCAGACGCCGCTCATCCCGCCCAGATCGGCTCCTTCCTCACTGCACTACATGTCAATCGAGTGGAGAGGAGGCCAGATTCATTAGCAGCGGCCGCAGACGTTCTGAGGAAACGGTCGCTCAAAGCAGCCGTTCAGGAAGCAGAGAACGACTTTGTGGTGGATATCGTGGGTACAGGAGGCGATGGTCATGACACCTTCAACGTGAGCACTACTGCTGCCATTGTCGCAGCCGGGGCCGGTGCTCGAGTAATCAAGGTGTGTACATGCTCTAAGTAGATGACTGTGCCTGACATCGATTCATAAATTCTGCTACACTCTAGCATGGTAGCAGAGCGTCTACGTCGTCGTCAGGATCTGCGGACCTACTACAGTCGTTGGGCTGTCTTTTCACCGCACCATCTCCGGACGTCGCCATGCCTATCGCACGTATTCCATTTACGTTCATTCTCGCACCTCACTACCACCCAGCGCTCGCTATGATCGCCCCTTATCGCAAAGCTCTTCCTTTCCGCACAATGTTCAACGTCCTGGGACCCCTGATTAACCCCGCATTTCCCCAGGGCATGGTCGTTGGCGTTGCGATACCTGAGCTTGGACGAACATATGCCGAGAGTATACGTCAGGGCGGCGTTCAAAGGGCTTTGGTGGTCTGCGGCGAGGAGCGTTTAGACGAGATCAGTTGTGCTGGACGAACACACATCTGGGAGCTGAAAGATGGGAACATCACTGAAGGTGTCATCAGCCCGAAGGACTTCGGGCTACCTGTGCATTCTCTCTCTCACGTCGCAGGTGGCTCACCCGGGGAGAATGCCGAGACCTTCAAGACTCTCTTGACTTCCGGGGAACAGATCCCTGAAGGGTTGAAGCCAGTGCTGGATTTCGTGCTTATGAACGCTGCGGCGTTGCTCGTGGTTGCGGGAAAGGCTCAAGATTACAAGGAAGGAGTCAAGTTAGCCCTTGAAAGTATCACCTCCGGGAAGGCATGGGATGCCTTACAGACCTTCAAGGTGGAGGGTCAGCGAGCAGCGGCTGCTGTGAACAACTAGGGTTGACGGAGAATAAGGTGTATCATAACGTCGACATACGTGTAACATGATTTTTCAGCTCACGTGTATTGCTAGCTTACGGTATGAACGAGGTCATATATCCTTTCATAATCTATTCTAACATCTTTACAGCTTTGTCCTCATCGAATATCTTAATGTTTAGATGACAACTCTGGCATTCAGTAACCGCTGCTTTCCCCTTTGAATAATGTGGTGTAATTTGCATCTAGAAGGCTTCAATACGAGCGCGAGCTTGAGTGGACTAAGCAAACGATATTGTTTGGATCTACTACTGAAAGCCTTACAACTCTCGCGTGTCAGGTTCCATGATATCTTTCATTCTTATTAGGACGCTTTATTTAAGCATACATGACCCGGAGTCTCGATGGTTTTCGAACGCCCCGTGTGGATCTCTGGGGCACCTGGCAACTACTACCTACGGTGCATGGGCGTATCTTCCGTATCGGACGTGCACAAGAAATATGCGAAGGTAGTAATGGTGACCATGGTCCTTTGAGGATGTTCCCCTTGTTTCGCTTTCGATACTTATTACTCACTCACTGTCGTGTACGTTCCAGACTTCTCGTTCGCTAACCGTGGCAATACCCATTTGAGAATAGTTATAGGGAGTATAGGCTAAAGGTTGCATTGCATGACAGTAAGTTACATTCTTCTCTTTCCCCTCATGCATTCTATACCCTCTCTTCTGAAGAAGAATCACCTCAACCTCCTAACACCTCTCCAGATAAACAGAACTGATAATGATAATGGGATCATAGACTATAATGGGGGTGTGCATGACACCATTGAAGAACGAAGGGTGAGTATCTCCAGAGTCGCTGTGCGCACTATGCACGATAGATCATGTCAGTGGTCGTGCTAAAGATATCTATCGATAGGTGTGTACTTACGTGGAGTAGGGTCATACCCGATGGTATGCATCTAGGCAATGACGCACTTCGTAGAACTGCTGCTACTACGTCCTCATAGTTAATGGGGACTTGATCCTCAAAAGGTGCGGCGACGGCGAGTGGTTCGGTGGTGAATGAATCCATAGCGGAGAGGTACAGATGAGCTTTGTGATGGGCTAAAGGATGAAAGCAAAATGCTGAGACGATTTCAGAGATGCAAGGGTAAGGTGAGTTGTTGAGCAACCCAGTCCCCTTTTATACTCATAAAATATAGTGGTAGATTTTCAAGACAATTGGAAGCGCAGTTGATCGAAGACAGTGATGCTGGCCTGCATCTAGAACAAAGAGCAAGAAACTGAGTCTTGCCGCTACCGATCACTCAATACTGGATTTTCTGTCAGGTCCGGATGAACGGTAAGCATTGTAGTTGTACTATCGTAAAGTCTCTTATTGAAAAGATCCTGCATAGATATTTATCCGCCGAAAAGTAGACCCTTGGCAGCTCGAAGGGTACTGGCCCATGCACGGCGAGATCAGTTGCAGATGGACTAGACGAGTGACTTCCGGGTCATAATCTGCGGCCGGTCGTAGCTGTAATGTCCTTTTCGTGTCCTCAGAACAAATTGATGTACTTATCTAGAAACGAACCTTTTTGAACTAGTTATTGAGGTGATAGAAGACTCATTATCTAAGCCGATTCAGCCCGTCAAACAGTAGAAGCTGCAGATGCACCGGCGATCCTGCGTAATAGTCTACCCAAAAACAATTGGATGCATGGCATTCACTATTAACTTTATGAACTAGACACAGGCTGAAAGAGATCGCATCTCCGCTAATGGCCCATTCGATTGCAATGCGATGCGGAAACAAAATAACTTCCGAAATTGAAGTTGAGGCCTAAAACAAAAGAACAACTGAATTCCTGCAGAGTATCTCTTTACTGCGCAGATACAGAGGGTAACTGTTAGACTGAGCTAGATTTCGATTTATCCGTGACCGCAGAAAGTTAATTACCGTTTCACCGGCATGGCCTTAGTGAGATCTGTCTGAATACTTGAACTACTTATGCAAGTTTCTCAAGCATACTAGAGATCATCAATAAAGGATTATATATGATATCGATTAATGGAATTTGTACTCTCAACCCACGTAGTTAGGCGTAAAGACTGAGGAAGAGGAAAGCGAGAGAAATTAGCGACGGTGGGTGCTAATAACTTCTAAAAAGGGAAGTTGCGACACTACTACGCCAGAGATTAGTCCAAAACAAGCAGGCCAAGAACATTGGTCGACAAAGCTGAGGCTATGTTAACGATCGTGCATAGGTTTCGACATTGTGTCAGGATGCGTAAATGACTCGTATGACTTACTACAGCGTGCGACTATTTACAACTTAAGAGTAGCACTAAAGCCCTCCAAGTGCGAATCACTACCGACCTAAGCCGAGAACCGTCTCCGCAGAATAATATACCGATTTAGACATTCTGGATACAGCTTCAAGTAACGGGCTATCTATTTCCGTTGGCCTTTTTCTCAAGTTTCCCCGGGACCCGTAGACGAAGCTTGTGCGTACGATGTCGTATTGGAATTCGCTGAAGGACAGCGAGCCACTCTAGGAGCGCCTCTGATGCACTTGGACGCAAGGCTTGCCTGTCTTGTGTCATCTTATCGACCAAACGTTGCAGAAAGTCGACATTTGAATACCTCTAAAGCGCAGTCAGTACACCAGACATCTTCCCAAGTCACAGTAGGCACACCTCCAGAATCCTACGTCGAATCATGTTCCCGACCAAGAACACATCCAGCTCAAAGGGTTTGAACGCTACTCCTCTCGACTCGCGTACAGCGTCACGATATTCAGGAACATCTGTGTCTCGCGCCCAGTATAAGAACTGTATGCCAAATTCGATTGAAGGTCTATCAGGGTCCATATACAGAGATGCCCCAAAGTCCGTAAAATAATATTTCGCTGAAGTGGTGACATTGGGTTTACGCTTCTGCCTTGATGTCCGAAAAATACGGTCAATGATATCTGGCGTACCGGGAGACTGAGGCAGGGCTGTTGACACCAAATCGACGACGATGTTATGGAGTGAACAGTCACTAAGGCGATAGGTGAGTTACCGGTGAGTGCAGGGAGAATGTTGTGAGCTCCTACATACCAGTGGGCTATAAATTGCTGATGTAAGAAGTCGAGACCCTGGTATCATAGCAGACGTGAACCACAAACATCTTTCGAAGCAAGCCAACGAGTCACAACACTTGGGAACACGTACCAGCAACAATTGCCCTACAAAATCCACGACTTCTTGGACGCTCCGAAATTTGGAAGGGTCTACATCGTGCATATACGGCATGACGGCGAGGGAATACCGTTTGTTGAGTTCGTCCTCAAGAATCTCGAGGATTGGCACGCAATGGTTTGCAGGATCGACACGATATAGTTCTTCGCGAAGCAGAGCGATGTTCTTGGCTTCGTTACTGTACTCGCCGTTCTGCATCATTCTTTTAATGTGTACCAATTGTCCATCTGCGATGCGAGTGGCGACAACCATGTTTGGCCGGTGCTGTGCTAAGACTGTCAGAAATTGGTCGATTTAAATTGGACTTGGGATTGAGAATAGTCCTTACCTTCAACGCAAAATGTTCCTCTGAAGGCTGTGATACATTGTACGGAGTTGCTGTGCTTCTGCTTTCTGAATCACCAACAGTATTCAAGTTCCGGGTGGCGTCACTATAAGAAACTCTGCACGGCCGCAGGGTGTATCCTTTTATCTCCAGTATCTCCCGCCTGTCTCGCCAGTACTTTTCGATGCCTTTGCCGGACAAGAAGTCGTTCAAAGGATTGTCTTCGAAGAAAGAGTCATCCATGCGAGCGTGATGGTGCTGGAAGAGACGTTTTCTCTACCTGTAACTTCTGGTGAGTTATTGTTCTGTGAACATTTAAAATCCCACCTTGAGTCCGGACTCTTTACCGATCAGCTGTAGAGAGCAACAGATGCCCGACGTACGTGGACTCGGAAGTAAGGTGACAGGGCCGTTTGACAAAAAACAACAACAAGGGACTACTATCTTGCATTACGTAAGTTTCCTCGTGGCCGATTATAACACTACTAGCCGTGACCCATGCCTCCGTCATGGTGGAGGGGTCGTTTCAATCCTGAGGCCTGAGGCCCGATGTAAGGTCAAAATTGAATTTAAAGAGTATGACTTCATCGCCATTAATCATTGACAGCCTGAGTGTGTTCTGACTAAGAATTCCGCAATATTTTGCAATCACATTCACCTCTGAAGACATGCATGATCAATACCATACTCGCTACCATTCTCCAAGTCCGTTGGCCCAGACATCCAAGGCCGCGGCCCTCTACTATAACTCAACCATGTCACTGACATCAATAAAGTATTTAACATGTTGTTTGAGACTGACTTCACCTCAGCACCCGTTTCAGTGAGAATGACACTGGCAGAGACAAACCTGTCACCTTGAACTTCAGAACAGAGTCCTATAGTAGTACATAGCAGCAGAATTTGACTCCACATTACACCGGCTATCTATGTAATTTTTGTCGTCGATCTCCAAGCTTTAGGCCTTAGGTTTTAGACCAGACTCCACCCGGTAGAAAGAGAATCCGGAGTCGATGTGATCACTTAATTAACTTCAGTACAGTACAGCTCAAAGCTGCCATAAAAGGCAGTTTGGACACGGCAGCCGACGCACAACGCCTCGCCCGGAGGCCCAGAACCCGGTTGAGACGACCGGCTGAACAGGCAGACGACACGGCGGCCAAATATTCCCTTAACCAATCCGAAGTCCAGAATTGACCCCTGGGCGAATCGGAATCCACCCATGTCTCCACCAATCCGACGTCAAGAATCCGACCGTGCCCTTTTGTAATATAGATGGGGAGCTATTAATTGTGGTAGTACTTGTAATTTATGCGACGAGCTCGAACTTACAAGACGAACA
The DNA here is from genome assembly GCA_022160335.1 of Irpex rosettiformis. NCBI lineage: Eukaryota > Fungi > Basidiomycota > Agaricomycetes > Polyporales > Irpicaceae > Irpex > Irpex rosettiformis. The sequence continues at coordinate 692,699 of MU274913.1, read as the reverse complement.
CACGGCATGGTAGATGGTCAACGACAGCACCAAACAAGTTTCCCATTTTTATCTGGGAAGCCAATGAATACGCCGTTTGTTCATGGACTCGCAGCAATGCCTATCGCACTAAGCTCTCTCCTGAGCTCCAATGCAGTGAACCTTTTCCTAGGATCCTCATCCCAACAGTTACTAACGATGCGCCACAGCGAATCTGACATCTGCTCCTGACACTTAGGATCCGGGCTATTTGGTCTGTATGGTCTGGCTTCTCCGGGAAAGATAACGGGGTCCGTCAGTGTCCATAGCTGCCAAAATTTTGTCAGCATCCTGTTAAACGTCGGTCATTATATCTCGAAAGAGTCATACCTCGATGCAAACCATCGCAAAGGAGTATATGTCGCCTTCACGTGTTCCGCGCAGACGTTGCATCGTTTTCCTATCAAAGAGCTCAGGTGCTGTCCAAGCCGGATTTCCTTCACGCGCCGACGCGTAGTTCTTGCTCATCCCCTCAGCGTACAAAGATAGACCAAAGTCGGCAATTTTGATGCTGTCTGACTGGTCGACAAGGATGTTGACCTGGGCCAACGCAAAGTATTAGCAAGTCAGCTGACTTGAAAGCACGTATAGCATGCGTACCCCACGAACATCGCCATGTACAATGCCCTCTGTATGGACGTATTCAAGACCGCAAGCTATCTGACCAATCTGAGCAAAGAAATATCAACATTAGTTAGAACTTCAGTGTAGACGGCTTACCCATCGGTTCGACAAATTGTGCAGCTTGCCAGTAAATGCCTGTCGACCATCTACGTAGTGTTGCAGTCGTACGCGTACGTTTGAATTTGGCATCCAGGGCAGGACGAGAATGAATGGACTGAGTTCGGGGTCAAAATGAACAGCCTTCAATGAGAGGATGTACGGGTGCGCGAGCATCCATGTATTGACTAATTCGAGGATCATTCTCTGTGATTCGACGGACGTTACTATTCATAGCACGGTAAACTTTGTAACGATTTCCCACCTGTCTTTGATTCCTGAGATCCTCTGCGGTATGGTTGCTCAGAAACCTCATGCATTTGAGAGCAAAAACCTCGACATCTGTCTTCTGTTGTTTCTGATTCGAACCTCTGAGTGATCTGTACGATCCCTGGTACACGGACGCGTAGCTGCCTTCTCCAACCGGCATAGCCTTCCTCTGCTTATTCGCATCGCCGGTCTTGGAGAGCACCAGTTTACCGGAGAACAACAGAAGATCGAGTGGGACAACGCCCGCTTGCTGTATGATATGTGCCGCCAGGCGTCGTAGCATGTCTCTAGTATGGGCATCATCCTGCGATGAAACGATATCCTGCCACTAACTCATTACAGGCGACACAAGACACATGGTATTGAAGGACGTACCGCTCGAATCTTGGATATGATGTTATCGAAAATTGGGCCCCCGATACCGATCAAGGCAGCAGTAAACGATTCGATTGGCCAGTTCGGGTCGATGCGGAGTTCAGTCCTTGCCAAGGGGTATACGTGCATAAGAACAGAGGGCGGACGAAATGGTTTGGGGATGTCGGGTATTTCGGCAGATCTGCGCTTGATGCCGAGTGTAAGCCTCATTCTGCAGTATAGAAGATATTCGTGACATCCTCTGAACAGAGTCATCGCATTCTGATGATATATGCAAGCGCTCTTGTAAGTGGCCGCTGGTCGATTGATATTGAGCGGGGACGTGAGTAATTTATGAATAAACTCACAAAAATATATTGGTGCAAACTGACAGAGCACTTCTGAGCATAGAGCGATGTAATGAATCATTTCGCAGAAAGTCTCAGAGAAGAAGCCAGGAAAGCTAACGATGCTTTGGCAATGGCCGGAGAAGTCGAGGACTTTGTGCATATGCGTCAAAAGATCCTCTTCTGCATTGTAGCGGAGGTTTCGAATATTCAAAGCTTGGCCCTCCATATCGACTAGTTTACGTGCCCTAAAGTACTCTTCTTTATTTTGCGGGTACTTATTGAGGTATAGCACTAACGCGTGTAGATAGAGTCCAGCGAAGGTCTGCGTTCAGTAGTCAGAAAATGTGCCGTTGGGTCAAGGTGTACTGTGAGGCCGCAATATAGACAACTCACAGCATCTCGTTCATTGTAGGTGCGATACGCTCCGATTTTCCGCAGCACGAATTGCAGATTACTTATGGTCGGCAAGTTGTCAGGATTTGGAGACGGGAGTCCATTGAAAGCCTCGAGGAGTGCCGTCGCTGCCTCTCGGTCAAGTGCGATGTGGGCAATAAGCACCGGAAGTTTGCGTATATTTAACTGGATGCTGACACTGAGGTCTTCACAATCAACTTAGAGATTTTACCCATCAAGATAAAGAAAAGAACAAGCACCATTCACAGCGGCTGCAATCGTGGTTTGTAATTGCCAGAACTTTTGTGAGTTTTCATCCGAGCGTAATATTTCGCCAGATGTTTTTCGTTTATAGCGAATATAAACAGCTATTGTAGATTCGTAACGAATCTGGCAAGTTCTGAGGGAGTGATATTAGAACACAAACGCGAGTGCACCAGGAGACGCGACTAACAAGCGTATCGTCATATTGAATGAGAGCTGAGACTGTTTCGCTTCCTTGAAGAGAGTCTCTCTTAATGGCTGGATGAAAACCGGTGTTTCATCAACGCAAAGCTCTATTTCGGAAGGAATAAGCTTGAAATGGTGCTTATCCAAACATCGGAAGTCCACTGGTAAGGTTCAAATCACGTTAGCAAAGGTGGCCTATATGAATTCTTCCACTTACGCGTCAGTTGAAATGGCAGCTGCAACGGTGGGTGAGCCATCGGCTGATAAGTTCTTGAGGCACGGGGGGGAAGAGCAACCGCGACTTCGACTTTGAGGGTATCTGGACTGTATCACCTCCTCATAACATGGGATGGCCTAAAGTTGAGGCTCCCTTGTGGAAGAAAGCGGTAATTTGATGAGGATGGGCTGTTCTGTGGAGCTGACAGGGTGATGGGATCCGGGTACATATCGGCAGTGTTGCCTAGAATCCGGTGTCACCGTCGCTTTACAGCGTTCTTATCCAGGATATATCGTGTCCCATGACCTGACTCCTGAAAACGTGCGTTGCATGCGTACACGACCTCGGACACCTTGTAGAGTTTGCCAACTCCCTTGGTTGGGATTTGCAGCCTAGAAACCCGAGAAGCTCAGTTACATATGAGAGCACGTCGCTGTCTCTATGGGCTCCCGGTCAATTGTTATGATGAGTACCGATACCTATTACCTACCACGCGTCACCTGTTTCTAATTCTTCCGGACGTGGAGCGCATACTGCAGACGGACGGATGGAAGTGCTGGTTTTACGTACTTGTGAGACTGTGCAGCATACGATCAATAGACACCGCAGCATGATAAGTACACATGGGTAGGGCAGTATTTGGTAGAATTCGCCAAGGTTCTTACTCTATGTAGACGGTATATCAAGTTAATGGTCGTCGTGGTGAGTACATTGAAACTAAGTTTAAAGACGCGACTCACTTGCGTGTAGTAGTTGAACAATGTCCACAGTACTTACTTACAAGTTCGCGGTTCTGTGTTGACGGTACAGCACTTTCAAGTTGCGACTTTGCCGCGAGCGCTGTAAGCCGTAGCCTCCCGATGGGCGTCTATAGTTATACTAAACAGGCAGTCGATCGCGCCATATTGCTGGCGCTAGCACGGAAGACGAGCCGAGCTCTCGGCGTAGATTCATTGGATCGTCGCCGCATACCAGGTAGTAGTAATTGGTACGCCGATCGAATATGGATCATGCACACGCTGTGTGCCAATATTCGAGACAGTATCGAGCGATGAGATGGCTGCCAGAAAAGTAGCAAGCCACTACGATGAGACGACAGTTATTAGTTCCCTAGCCATCACCGCACCGGATACCGGCGACGTCGTTAGACATAATGCTTTTGTTATCAGCCTGGGGCGACTGCCGTGTTTAGATTGGATTAGAAATCATCCCGTCGAGGCCGTAGACGACATTATAACAGCAAATAATCACAGGTCAGTGAGAGCACACCTTAGATAAGAATTCCAGAGCTGGCCTCAAGTCAAAATGGTACAAAACATACCAGTACTTATGCTCACCCCGATGAAGAACCCGGGATATGATTATTAGCGACGAGCGAGTACCACGTAGCGAGTCAAAGCAAAAAAGACAACCATACAACCTATGTCTGAGAGGTTAAGAGCAATGGTATAGATATTCCGTGAGTGAAAAAAGATGACTCAGAGAGAGAAGAAGCTCGACAGTGAAAGCTATTCACTTAGGCCGTGGCGGGCACGACTGTTCGAGCGATGAACGTGTTGACGAATTAGGAGGTGTTTGGGAAGAAGATTCTGGCGTAGGCTGCGTCTTCTTTGAAGAGGACGATGGAAATGGAGAAACACGAGAGCCCAAGTCCCGGTACTACAGAGAAGCAGAAAACAAGCCTTTTAGGAGAAGTATAGGGCTGATGCGCAGCAAAGGCCAGAGAGTGCATGCTGCAGCCTCTGCGTATTCTGCCTTCACTCGTAGTGGCTGTAGACGTTGCCAACGTCAAATGCCCTCTCTGATCATTTGCCATTCACGTACGATAGCTGCCGCGTCTGGACGATCTGCGGGTTCGCGAGATGTCATTGACTTCACTAGCGGAGCCAAGAACGCAACGTTATCGTAGTACTAAAGTGCGTCAATACAGCTACACGAGAGGAGTTAATAGTATCACTTACATTCAGCATGGTTTGTTTGAAGTAGTTCCTGAGTATAAATACGTCCACCTTGAACGGGTCGTACCGTGACGGAGTGACGTCCGAAAGTTCCGGGACCTGGTCGTCCAACCCGGTCGTCCCTACCACGAGTTTTGGAGTGTGGTCTTGTTCGGATGCAAACTGTAAAGAGATTCCAAAGTCTACATATTTATATTTGACTGGACGCGGGTTGGTGAATCGCGAATGGTACGGAGCATCGCCACGCATGTCAGGCTTGAGATCTGTTGTGACCGGATGAAACCCTTTCAGGTACATATAGGTGCATCCATCATCACTTTCTTGTATGCACAGTCCCTTCAGGTATGGTTAGTCGCGCGACAGTGACAAGGCAAGCAACTGACCTATGGGCAACATTCTGAGCGTGTATGAAAGCCAAGCCCTAAAAAAGTGCTTTAGTAACTCAGGACTGCAATTCCGCTATAGGATGACAGAGGACTGCATACTTCGAAGAGTTGATCGGTCAAATCCACAATATCGTTGACAATGTCAAACGGAGGGTTGTTCGTGAGGCGAAGATATGGCATGACTAGATACGATTTAGAGGGATCGGTATCGTCTAGTAGTGTTTCCAAGATAGGGACAGAGTGGTTGGATGGATCGTCAGAGAGTGGAGGTTTCGAAAGCTTGTTGACTATCTGGGCCTCAGAGGAGCTTGACTCGCTTGATGTACATGAGTTTACCGTCGACCGCCCGAGCTGTGTCGATGAGGTTACGAGACAGCTAAGTAAAAATATGTCAGTAGAAAACAAAGCAAAGAGAAAAAAACACACGGGAAGTGCATTGAAGTCTTCGCATAGCTGTGGGTGGCGACCATTATTCCTCCATGAAGGCTCCCAGTGGCGACGGAACCGTGGGCGAAACATGTAACCTCTTCTTTCGAACCATTCCGATCTTTCCTTCCATGCTAGCTCATGAGGAAGGAGTTCTTCCCCAATCCCTGCGAACAGTGCTCGTAGTCGGAAGTGGAATGCATTGAACTTGAAACGTTGAACGTTCAGTAAAAATCGTTTCGTCAGTGACGCTGCGAACGCGTGCACCGACCTTGGATCAATGCGATTACATAAGCAGACAGGGACCAACAACACTCTCAAAGCGAGCGCTTCTCTCCTTTGTCACCGGTAGCACGTCTTGTTCTCAACTTATCTGCTGTCTGTCTCTCAATATCAGCAACCGTTCTTTGCTAGATAGATATCTAAAAGAGACCTAGCAACTAATATATGCAAAACTAGGTCCCATGTCCCGATTCATATCCTCCCATAGGAAAGGCTTCCTCAGTGGTCACGGAACTGCCATCGCATACCCTTCTCCTCGTCCGCTTTCCCTGCCTGTGGTCGCAAATTTAATATATGAGAGATCCTCCCGAGTCACAACTTCTGGGTGAAGACTTTTCCCCCACCAACGAGACACCGTCAGGACGTTCCGAAACCCCCGGGAGCGATGTCGTCCTTCCACCCCTACAGTACGGTGGAACCACACCTTCCCCGTTCCTTGTCCATCAGGCGTTTCGAAAAATGGCTCCTGACCAACTACTCAAGTATATCTCCGAAAAACTGGCAGAGCTGGAGAAGGCGGTCGCAGATGTTCGCGCGCTGGAATGTGGTGGACACAACCTCAGGCTCGACTCTTTTATGGAGCAGATGGACACCGCACTGGCTGCGCCGCGAGATTTAGAAAAAGGCTTCAATCGGTAAATTACTAGCATAATTATCCGCAATCATACTCAACCACCCAGTCTAAAGGAGACGTATAATCTGCTCGCTGCGAGCAGCAATCGCTACGGGAACTCCAAAATGCCTAACAGGCTCCAACGCTTCCTGAAAATGCGTGAGGATGTTAGGGAATATATAGAGCGACTGCACGAGTTATACAGGGATACACTAAATGTGCATTCGAGTACAATAGTAAGCCCGTCTCTTCGAAATCGCAAAGTCATGCCGCAGACAAGTCCCTTCTACAGAAAACAACGACGGGGATGGCGCAGCTCATCAACGCAGCCAACGCAGCGGTCGCCAACCATTGCGTAGACCTGACAGAAGATATCGGGGTATGATATGAGCTGTGATATCTAACCCGCGAAGCAACCTCTTCGTGATAATGTGCACGGTATGTTTGTTTCTCATCAGCAACGAGCGTGCAGGCTTTATTAAAGCGAGACGGTAGACCATCTCAAATCTATTCGTTGCGAGACCCAAGCAAGCTCCTAGCCGTCATCCGGGATAACATCCGAGTCGCAAAGGATGCCGTCCTGACGAACGCAAAGTGAGTGGAGTCGCTACAACTCGAAGTTCGGGGCCCCCAATGAAACCGTGCAGCCCGAATAGGCTACATTGTTGACAATGGTGTGTTATGTGGCAAGCAGTAGTGCTCATTGTACGGTCCTGAAGAGGGAAGATGAGATCGACTGACGTGCTTGGATGTGTCAAGAACTTAGATTATAATGTCTTAATTATGTACAATACTAGGTGACTATTTATCGATCTTTACTGACGGCCGCGGCAGTCTTCGACTCTTCGACACTCCGAACGGACGGGCTATACCGCTTGAACTGGTCGTGACCTTGCACGAGCCTACTGAGCTTGTACCTAGGCTACTAGTAAATAGCAAAACCCCTTGTGCCGCATACTACGCAGTTATTTCTGCCGATGTATGGTCGTAGTACTTGTTATGTGACTTACAAGTTCGTAGAGCTCAGAGACTTAATCCATGGCTGACCCCAAGCCTACTTCAAGTTACGCGCAGACATGCTGTCAGACGGTGTGTGAGGTTAGGCCAAAGTCTGTGCACAGTAATGCGTACCGATGCGAAGAAACCACCACCATGACCTTTCAGAATTTTCTGCCATCGTCGCGATTGCAATGCCAGCTAGGTTAGAAGTCGTCTCAGCTCTCCTGGCTCTTCAGGTTCCTCGCGGCCCGGCGCCTTACGAAGCAGAAAAAGCGCAAGATGTGGATTAAATACCAGTTTGTCAAATCGTGTGTGTTTTGGGGGGATTTATGAGGTAGTGGTCAAGGTCCGAGACCTGAGTCAGGATACACGGTCGCGTTGTATTTGGTTATATTTGTACTAGCGTCTAATGCAAAGCGGACTCCGCCGGCGTCTGAGTCCGACTTATTCCTTCCACCGACAAGTTGCTACAACTTACCACTGCTCGCACTGATTCCTGAAGTTTAAACGCAGACACTATGACACGCCCTGGACTGCGAATTTACTTGAGACCCTTTGAGACCTCTTCCTACTTCGGTACGAGTGTTGTAATCAATTCAACTTGTTGACGACGGTGAGTTCTCCGACTCTGATACAGACGGTTTAGAATTCTGAATTTTATTTCTTTTAAAGCCATTGAAACACATTAGCTGCCAGTGACTGCGAAGACAACACTTCCCGTCCGCGATGCTTTGTACTCCCTCAACGGCGCCATTTACACCATTTACAGGTTAAACTAGTCGTAAGTAAAGTTTGATAACCACAATGAGAGATGTACTTACGCTGCCTGACGACCTTGTAGTCCTCCGTGTACGATGCGGAGGAAACTATATTCCTTGAATTTGCGCGATGCAAGGACGTTGGTTCCACCATGCGCTCAGTTATCGCCTTGATCAATATTTAGACAGGTTCGAAACAAGTATGTTTACTCCTCGCCACTCAATAAATTCAAGGTTTGTACAATATTCGCTGTCGATCGTTCATTAACCTCGGGACGAAACCCAGATCCAGTACAACAGCACTAGCGACGGTCTATCAGACGATGAGGTTGTAAGACTCGATATGCATGATCCTTGAAAGCAATGCACGGTGCCAGGGAATCACATTGGGCAGACTCGAGTGATTTTGTTGGGCGGTAAGTATGGGACGCGGGACGCCGCGAGATATCATCCCGATGAGCTGTACGTAACTCAAATCTCCCGGACGCTTAATCTCATGATTCTTTGACTTTCACCGTCCTTTAGTAGGTCCAAGCCATCCATGGCGGCGTATTCTAAAGTAAAGCTGTATAAAGGAGCGAGAGTTTCTTTTGATGGTCAAAACGAAGCAGATTCATTCTGGCAGGACAAGAGACAATTTCTCGAAGGGCGCGGTTATGTTCTACGAGGCGTAAGCCCGAAGCCCGCCACAGATCAACCTCAACCAGACGGTGTCCAAAATCATCAGGAGCCTTACAGGGAGATTAATGATCATAAGGCACGTAATCTATGTACTATAGCAGCGCGATTCTCACTCTGGTTATACAGGATCTTTTGTCTACAGTTTACGCCACCCGTGTCTCAGATGGCCGTCCAGTATGTATAAAGAGAGTCGGAAGCCTCAGCTTCGAGCTACTCTCGCTAAAAGCTTTACACGAAGACACAGGCCGCTTCGATCCTGAAAACCACTGCATCCCAGTGATTGAGGTGTTTGTAGATGACGAACGTAAAGAAATGTCGTATATCGTCATGCCCGCTCTTGACCCTGTGAGTCCATCGAGATTCAAGAGGGTAAGCGAAGTGGTCGAGTTTACTTCACAGGTATTATTGGTGAGCATCGTCTATGTTAATCGACAAATATCGAAATCTTCCTCAATTTATCCGTGTCAACGTAGGGGCTACACTACATGCATAGAAAGAAGATCGCACATCGGTACGCCATTGTCAGCTCTTTCTCCCGTAAATAGTTTTATTTACTCGCTATTTTATTATGGGCAGCGACTGTTCCTTGCATAGTATCATGTCAGACGCAAGAGCTACCTGTAATGGCGAGGATGACCACAATCGTTCGTCGCTACCACGCCAGTGCCAAACCTCGTCCAAAGCTGCGTCGGCTACAATGACCTATTACTTTGTCGGCTTTCGGGGCGCCATAGAATGCCTTCCTGGAGATGGAAGATTCACATCGGAGCACCAATATACCAAAGACCAAGAACCGCCCGAATTCCGGGACGAGGAGTTACCGATTTACGACCCACTCCACTTGGACGTATTTCTCGTAGGCAATATGCTTCGCCGTGAGTTTCTCGACGTAGGTTTACTTTCCGCTTGTTACTTTAAATTCATGACTCACTGATACGTTATTCGCAGAAATATTCGAACGTTGGGTTTCTTCGAGATCTGATTAAACACATGATGCACGATGCACCTGAGGAGCGCAAAGATGCTCGCGGAGTTTTACGAGTTTGGTTCCGCATTCTTCCCCGGATCTCCTCATTTCAACGCGCGCAACGCTTGCATAGGCTTGAGGAACCGTGGTGGCGTATCAATCTCTTACCTAAAATTATGTCTTCGACTCGCACGTGGGGTGCAATAAAAAAGCGACGGAGTCCGGGAATAATACGGGGTGAATCGGGTACTGTAGATGTACGGCCTGAGGGTTACGCACTGACGTAGGCCAGTGCAGCAAACACCATACGTTGTTAGACGTCCGAATTTATGACGATATGACATCCTAAATCCCTCGTCGTACAAATGCATCCATTTATTTCTTAGCAAATCTTGAAACAAACTCTTCGCGAGGTGGTCTGAATGATTGGTACCGTATATCAGCCGTGGACCGCTTGCGGAGCCTACTCGTTCTGACAGACATAGGGAGGCGTTGAAGAATGCAGAACCACTCCTTGACGCATTCCGAAGCATCAGGCCGTAAAGGTGGCACCGTGTGAGTCATAGACTCGACGAGCTCCCTACAAAATTCGAGATTACTGTATTTCTTCAAGTATTTCAGTCGCATGTACGACTTGGAGAATAGGACTGGATCAACGCACATCGAGGAACTCTTCGAGAAACGTAGAGCCTATCAGCCAGATATCCAAAAGAAATGGATTGTATCCTCCAGCAGATTCATCATATTCTGGGGCTCCTTGGTTTCTGCTACAAATCCCCGCTGCTCGCCTTTCGATGGGGCCGTGATCATGCTCCATTGAGTGGGTCAGATCATTAATGTAGTACCTGAGTGGCTGGTCGCGAGCAAAAGCTGTTGCCGATAACAAAGGAAGAGACGTGGCTGTATCTTCGGGTGTGTTACGGGTTTGATCAACATGGAGTTGATGAAGCCGACACAGGTAGCCGCTCGCGGCATCAGTCCGTATATTGTGAAAGGAGCAGTCTCTAGAGAATTATCGATATTAGTGACTCTGATGCCGGAGCAGCTTGAGTTTCTAAATTTACCGATGTGCGATGCGTTGACTGTGCATAAAGTGAACACCCTTCAGATGAAGAAAGGTATGAGCATAGTGACTTGGACATATCATGACCTGACCACTAAGATACTAGAACAAGTACATACCGGTAAAACTTGGTTTATAAATTGCAATACGTCGTCAACGCGTGGGAAAGCATCCCGTGGCAGGACGGTCAACACAGGCGTGACAGCAAACGTATCTTCGCCATGCGTAAATAGGTCGAAGACTGGTGTACAATGACTTGCTGATGATACACGAAGGGAGCCACTGTGAAGTAGCTTGATATTCTTGAACTCCCAGCAATCGTATCTCCTAGTATTACTATCCACTTTCTTGATATAAACAAGACGGTCATCCGTAGCTCGTGTGGCGACAGTCATGATGACAGTGCGATTAGACCTTGTACTTTCTTGAGGCTGCCAAAAGTTTCTTATCATTACATCTACTATTATATGGATGAACAGCGAACATTACTCACGAAGCCATATTCCGAGTCTCCATCCAATTTAACCGGAGCCGTACCGTTAGCCACCTTCTGGACGACTGCACAGCCCGGACAGTCTCTTTGGCACAGAACGTATCCACGAGCCTTGAGCATGGCACTACGTTCCTCCCAGTCGAAGGTGATTCTCTCGTCTTCGCTCAACAGGTCACTGGGAACGAAATCAGGCTCCGAATATCGCGACATAGATGACAGGGCTCTTTTGAGGTCAAAGAACAACTCAGTGAGTCAACGGGTTGAAGGCGATACACGAGATAGAGGCTCACATTAAGCGTGACTGTCAGCTGGGGACGTCGACGTGGTGGTTAAGTACTAGTGGTACCCGCGCGTCGCGCTTGAGCATCGCCGGAACCTGGCATAGCTAGGACAGTCTACGAAGCAGAGGACATAACCTTGTGATTCGAAAACGTCTCGGCGTTTTTGCCAGAAAGCATCCCAGTCCACACCAGCGTTCTCTTTGAACCAATATCTCGAGGGTCATTCATCTTGCTTAGTTGTCGTGACTCTATCAAGTGAAGTTGTTCCGAAAGTGGATGATCTTGGCTGTCTTCAAACTACATACGACTCCCGTCCACGCTATGCCAGCACCGGCGCCATCTTACATAAGCCTAAGAGTAAAGTATTGAGCGCTCATGGAAACACACTTGCAATTGTCACCGTTGGCCACTGCTTCAACATTAACGTCGTGTTGAAATACCCGGCGCCTCGCGCCCAGCGTTTTCCGTTCCTTTCCTTTTCAGGCAGTCATCTTCGATATACTTCCGCTCGTTCCTTACCGTC